>JANHGN010002688.1:0-14611 GCA_024605025.1 Megaceryle maxima
AAAAAAAAAAAAAAAAAAAAAAAAAAAAAAAAAATAAAAAAAAAAAAAAAAAAAAAAAAAAAAAAAAAAAAATTTACAAAAAAAAAAAAAAAAAAAAAAAAAAAAAAAAAAAAATTAGCTTTACATTTTCCCTAGTTGCTCTATCTGAAATCTTTCCCTGATTTGGAAAGTTATACAAATGCTTATTCTGGCATAAGGAAAGAAACACTGGGTGGGCAACAGGGATAAGCCCAAAGAAGAAAGTCACCATGTTCAATGACAGCAGTGTCTTATGCCTGCTAACAGTATTTTTTGGGAACTGCAGTTTCTCCCTGCTCTTCGAGATTCACAAGCACTAATTTTGTATATTATGAGTCACAGACATGAAAAGTGTGGGCACTGCTCTGTAGCAAAGAGCATGCAGTGGAGCTGGCATTTTATTCTGTCTAATTCAGCCTACCTTCTAGGAATTAAACATAAGGGGGGGGAATTAAAAAAATAAAATAAAAAAATAGTATCCCAAAACTGGAATTTGGAAAGACACAGGCTGTTCATACAGAGGGAAAAGAAGGTGAAAACTGGCTGAAAAATTACAGTCAGAAGCTTAAAGATTTAAATATCTGTGTGGCTAAATGAGTGTAGGTGCAAACTACTGCAGTTTCTTGGCTTGGCTTCAAAAAACAGTGAGCTGATGGATGAAAAATCCTAACTGAAAGGATGGCAAAAAGATATAAACAGGCAATAAAAAATAAACCTCAAAGGAAACCAGAGGGGGAATAGTCAAGAAGAAGAAAAGCAGGGAAGGAGGTGGCTTGGGGGTGTGGCTAGAAATGAGTTCAAGGAAGCTAATATAATAGTAGGAATTGCTCTCATGGATCCTTTCTCAGAAATCACGTGCCAAAACAAACAACTGAATATCATTTCTGGGGACAACAAAAAAAAGGAAATGAGTTATCCAGCTCCCACAGTTGAAGAAAAAATAAAATGACCAGCAGAGGAGGCCACTTCCCTCAAGAAAGACATATGCAGGTAGGGAGGAAGAACACCATCCCTCGGAAAGTAACCTACCTAAATCAGCTGAAAGGAACTCCTTTCTAGAAATACAAGGTGGTGAGCTCAAACACTGATGGTCATGGAAAGAAACTGGGTAACATAATCCAGGACACAACTATCACAAAGATATAAGGTATTTTTGTGGAACCTTACCTACAGCTTTAAAAACTTTTCCACCTAGTCAAAATAGCTTGTGGTCTTGCCATGCAGGACATAGTTTAGCAGTGAACACTTATTTCCAGTGATTCTCTAGCCCCTTCCTGAATGAGCATTGCCTCATTCCAGTTAAAATGTAAGGTACTGATGATTCCTTTTCACATCCTCAAGCAATTCTATGCTACACATTGTGCACACCTGTAAAAATCCAAATACACTAAGTAATAGCAGACACAATGGAGCATATGATCTTTTAGCCTCCAGGAAAAAAAACCTCCAGACTCCTTCAGTTCAGAATGAGAGTTGAAGCTGCCTCTCCTGGAGCACCATCTGAGGTTGATGCAAAACATGGAAGGATACTCAATACCTATCTAAGAAAAACAGATTTTGAAAGGTACAAATAGCCTCCTCCTAACTCAGTTCAATATTCAGGCTGCAGCCAATGCTATTTGTGTCCTAGAAGGCTGATACCTGTGATTCCCTCAACAGCCATCCTTAAACAAGGGAATTGCATCATGTAATTACCTGTATCACAAGAAATTGCTCTGAAATAGCATAGTGTTTTGGAAGTGAACTGAATCCTTGTTTAGCCATCCTGAAGGTAAATAATGAAATAAATCGGTCACTTCATTTTGAAATAAAGTTGGCTGAATTTTCTGAAACTCTACAGCAAACAAAAACTTGAAAATAGGGTATTTCCTTAGCAGGACCACTTTATGATACTGATGAATTGATTTTTGTTAGACAAAAATAGCCAATGTGTGAGAAAGAAAGAGCATGAGTGAGACTAACTTCCCCCCCACCCCTTGTTATCCATTTCTACATCTACAACCACTGCAAGCACAGCACCTCCTGTCCCCTCCTATACCTTCCTGTCTCCATACAGGATATCCACCCCAAGGCAGCCTGCTTTCCTAAAACAGTTTCAAGAATCTTGGGTTTCTTTTATCTGCCTATAAAACGCCACTGAGATACACCACAACATCTTTTTGGTACCAGGAAAAGACTTGTGCAGAAACCTACATTTAAGCAAACTGGGGACTATTCAAGTAAGGCTGAAAGGGAAAGCCCAAAGATGTACATCTAAACCTAAAATTGCTCTGATTCACCTACATGAGGAGCCTCTGTTCCCTCTTGATAAAACAGGGAACAATATATCTATATTTGGTGCTTAAAATTAAGCAGTGTGAGCAACTTGTAGCCATCAAGCCACTACTCTATATCCAGCAGTTACTCAGTAATTGCTCATCTCTTGCAGAGTTTTCTTTTTACCCAGGGCCACCTTGCCAACCCTCTTCTTAATCTCCTAGAGAAGTCTTGCCAGCCACACTGAGCATGAGCATAGCTGTCTCCAACAGGACCTTGCAGGGCAGGCTTATGCAAGTACCAAGAGCAGCTTCCACACTGGGATAAACTGCAACTAATCACTTAGTGCTCACAGATGGATTACGAGAGTTAAATAGTTAAGGCTTTCATAGCATTTTCAACATATCTATGGCACTACAGCCCTGCACAGAACATTGCAGAAATGCCTTCTCCAATAAAAAGCAATCATGCTGCATGTTTACAAGAAGTCCCCACAAGGCATTTCTCTCATCTTCCTATTTTAATGTATTCAGCATCTCCAGTAACACTGCAAGGCAACAACTCCTTTATCCATTAAAAAAAAAAAAAAAAAAAAAAAAGCCAAGAGAAAAAACCTTGCTTTGGACATTTGCAGTCATACCTACATCCTCAAAGAGTGACTAATTATCTTCTTTGTATCTAAGGTGAAGTATGCTGGATATGGCTGATGAAAAGCCATTTGTAGAAAGGCTAAAATATGTAAGAGAATCAACCGTATTTTGCCCTGTTCCTATATATTTCAGTAGCAAAAATGCAAGGAAACAATATGATTCAAAGTACATGATTAGTGTATTCTCTTTGTCTGCTTAAAAAGGGGTTTTGATAGATTACCTAAATTCTGTGAGTCTATCAAAAATACAAAGCCTTAAAGTTGTTATCCATTAACCTTGGGGACAGAACAATTAAGAGTGCTGGAAGGAGCAAGAATACAGATTCTGCTTTTCTAGTTTGCTTAACTTCTGAAAATATCTTCTTAATGTCACATCATTTTGCACAAGCAGATATAAAAACATTTGTAAAAATAATCCTTTGTATTAAGATACTAAAAACATATCAATCAGACAATATAAATCATGGCTAGGAGACATCCTTCTGTCATAAAAAAAAAAAAAAAAAAAAAAAAGATTTATTCTGACAGTTTCTGAGGATCTTTGATATCAAAGTCTCTTTATAAGACACTGACAGTCATCAAGTGGATGTTTGTCAAAGTACATTTTCCAGATGTCTAAATAAAACTGGTTTACTTTGATGAGTTTTATACCGATAGCTGGAGATAGAATACAGGCATTGCTTCTATTTGGAGCTCTTTACTTCAATGGCTTACAAATTTGCTTTAATGCTCTGTCTATTTTTGTTGTGTTTTTTGACAATTAATTATTAAAAACATAATAAAATACTGAAATACCTCACTGCATTTTTTAAGGAAAAAAAAAAATACAAACTCCTCTGGCTTACGCACTTACTCCAGCAGAAGTAGTAATTGTGAGGTTGGGATGGCAGAAGGTGATCACACCAGAGGACAATCTCCATGGCAAGTAATAGAGGGTTTGAACATTGTTCCTTTGAAATACAGGGAAGCCCTGGCACTGATTTCAATGGGAGGAGGATCAGCCCCTCTGAGAAAGGCTTTGACAGAGCAGATCGGCTGCCTCATTCCCCACAGCCCCACATACAGACTTGCTGAGGATGGGGGAGACCAGCACACCCGTGCTGACACCTGTTTGCACTTTTTCAGTGCACAGAAGACCACACAGTCTATGGAAGTCCCTCCTGTCTGTCCCCTTGAAGCCCATTTGGTCCGGGGCCAAGCTTTGGCCTGTAAGTAATTTTCATTTTTTTTAATCACGGTATATGCTGTGAAAATTAACCTTCTTCTTTTATTTGTTTTTGATGGTTCACAAGTTCCTTTCTTACACAGTTCAAATAAAATACATTTGGTTTAAAACCTAGAAGAAGACATAACTGTACAGCATAAATCTATTTACAAAGGCTCCAAACTGTTATCAATAGTTACATCTCACAAGCTAATCCAAATAGAGGGTTACTGTGCCCAGCGTTTTTTATAAATATTTATCTTTGTTTACATAAATGAGGATTTAGGGAATGGAAAAAAACAAAGCCATCTCCATGTGGTAACGTTTTTACTCTGTTTTCTCTGTATTTATAATTTAACTGAGGAGGATAAATTGACTTATTCCTCATTAGTAAGCTAGTCAGAAAAACAAAAACAAAAACAAAAAACAAAAAAGCAGCCTACCACAAACAACAACCAAAAACCAAACCAAACCAAAAAACAAAACAACAACAACAAAAAAACCCACAAACCACTAAAAAAACAAACAAAAAAACCCCAAACCAAAAACAACACCAAAACCACAAACAACACACAACTTGGCTGCTAAGTACAGGCTGAAGCATAAATGACCCTGCAAAATGCCAGAGGAAATTAACTGAGGGAGCAGAGCTAAAACCAAGGGACTGTAAAGAGTTCTCAACATGTAAGGAGAGCATGAGGGTGGGTGTGTGCTGCTGGGAGCCGCAGCAAGTCCCTGTGGACCTCAGCATCTCTCACCCACACCAGAGCACCCCTTCTTGTTCAGCAATCAGGAGGCAAAGCTGGTGTGCATCCTGATGATGCAGCCAGCACCTAATCCATGCTGCACTCCCCAAAGACATGCTTGCAGAGCCCTGTACTGATGAGGGATTTTACCTAAACATCATTTCTAAACGGACAAAACAGCAGCCCTATTCTAGGTGAGACACCAAGGGCCTCTAAGACAAGAACCCAGGAGCTGCTGCAGCCTTGGCTCCAGAGCTTCCCCAGTTCCACTGTGCCCAGAGCACAAAGGGAGGCAGTAAAACACACAACTATGGATGTGCGAAGAATAAGGGGGTGCCCATAAAGACAGACATACAACCCCAAATGTTCACATTTAGAGGACTACATTTGCATTTCAAATACTGTGAGATTAGATGGTTTCCCTAAGTGACATGCATATCAAAAAGCATTACTAGTAAATCTAGTTGTTTCAGGAATATTCAAGTCCCAGAGAATCATAAAACCTAATTCCAAAGAATTTTTTCTTAAGCAGAAACAGAGAACAACTTTGTTATTCAATCATAGTTAGCTTATGAGACATGAATTTACAAAGTAAAGTAATTTTTTGTGCTTGCCCTGCTGAAGAAACACTTACACTAGGAAATGATGCAGTGTTTAAAGTTACAAAGAAGTATTTTACCTAGAAGAGCTGTAAAGCACAGTGGAAAGGATGTTGTTAAGATCCATTTTTAATCGGATAGAAATTCAACAAAAAAAATTACTCTATTTTAATTTGGCACAGGATCCAGACCACAGTGTTATCAGTTATCTGTGTCGCCTGGAAGGAACTCTGGGTAAGTCACAGGAAAAAGGTGGGAGCATTGTCGTGGTTTCCTGATGGCCAGAACAGTACAGTATTGTTTTGCCTTGCTTTTTTCCTTTTTTTTTTTTTTCATTTTTATTTATTTTTTTAAGCAGGGGTTATCACATCATGTCATAATTATTTCTGCAACATCCTCTTTCCATACAAGAGCTGATGCACTATTTATTGACTTTGAAAATGGCATCAATATACATGTACAACTCAGTACTGTTACCTCTAAAAAATCAAAGTCTAATCACTCAGTAATGTTGCTTTTTAAAGATACTTCTGGTAAAACATTTTCTACTATTTCACTAGAATTTCTATTTTATATAGTTGCTTTTTATCTAAATAGTATCTTAAAGTACCAACTATACCACATTTTAGTCAAGATGTATGTTATTACCTCAGTTTTACTGAAGCATAGATTTCTATCATTTAACCAGAAAACAGCTGAGGTATTTATCAGTGAATTAAATACCTCCTGTAGAGGTCCAAGAGACAGTATAAAGAGAGTTTTATGGAAATCTGATAGGCGTGTTAGTTTTAAACAATCTCTGATCAGAGACATGGACAGTGTCACACACTAGACCTGAAAAGATACAGAAAAGGAATAGAATCATAGAATCATTAGGGCTGGAAAGGACTCTAGGATCAGAGTCCAACCTTCATCCTAACATCTATCTATCCATTAGACCATAGCCTCAAGTGCTACATCTACTCGATTTTTAAACACCTCTAGGGATGATGGCTCCACTACCTCCCTGGGCTGCCTGTTCCAGTGCCTAACCACTCTCTCAGTGAAGAATGTCTTCCTAATATCTAATCTAAACCTCCCCTGATGCAACTTGAGGCCATTTCCTCTCATTTTATCACTAGCAATTTGGGACAAGAGACTAAACCAACACCAGCCTCGCTACAACCTCCTTTTAGGTAGTTGTAGAGAGCAAAAAGGTCTCCTCTCATCTCCTCTCCTCTAGACTAAACAACCCCAGTTCCCTCAGCCTCTCCTCATAAGGCATGCTTTCCAGACCCCTCACCAGCTTCGTTGCCCTTCTCTGGACTGGCTCCAGCACCTCAGTGTCCTTCTTAATATAGGCAATATAGGAAGTGCATATTACACACATTTATTTTGTGTAGTGTTGGGTTATTTTTCCCACAATTATTTGTAGAGGACGTATAAAAGAAAAAAATTATGTTAGCACTTTAAGAGACATTCTCTTCTAACAAAATCGATGAATTATTGTCTTGGGTTCAAGTGTCCAGTTGAGCTTTACTTCTTGTTTTGTAGAATCAAAGCATGGGAAGAATCCATGTGATTCAATAGTGTTTCAATATTTTACTGTTGAATTGCAATATATGACAAGGACTGCTGCTCTGAGTAGGGGAGAGATCCAACACTTCAAAAATATAACAGATCTAACATTCGACATATTCCTTTAATGTGTGAAAAACTGCCTCGTTAGTGAGAACAGATTCAATATTTCAGTGCAGTATGAACATTATGGCCAAGATATTTAAATCTCACTGCTGATACTTACATTACTAAATCTGAATTAGACCCTTTATATGAAAGTAGCCTGATTTCAAAACAAAACAAAACAACCCACACAAAACCCCTGCAACAGAACACTAATATAACCAATTAACATGATCCAGAGGGGGCCTAGAGGAGAAGGGTAAAAGCCAAGAGTCATGTAGAGCAACAGATCTCCATCCCTGACCAATGGGCTGAAGAGTTCAGTAGGGATGCCTGAGAGTGACCACTGGGATAATATTTCTATAAAACCGTTTCCTCCTGCTTTTTCTTTGGCATTCTGGATTGCTTAATGAAAGATCATGGCAGGATTACATGGGTAATACTATGTCATCTCCCCCATGCTCTCTCATTTGTAGGGAGGGTAACAACAAAATCAAAGTTTGAATGAAGTATGTCCTTACTGTATGTGTTTTTATATAATATACGTAATATGCATTTGGGGATATATTATATACAGTTAGTATACATATAGTTAGACTTAAAAAAATCAGTTATGGTCCTGAAATGTCAGACTTAATATTACATAGAAACATAGAAATGTCTGGGTTGGAAGGGACCTCTAGAGGTCATCTAGTCCAACCCCCCTGCTGAGAGCAGGGACATCCTCAATATTAAGAGTGAAAAATAAGGCCATGGGAGAAACAGGGTTATCAGGTATATTTATTATTTCTCCAAGTGCCAAAGCAGTGTGCTTTTTATGTAATGGATTGTTAACTCTTCGTAAGGATGTTTTCTTATTTTTTGTCAGCTAACCTCTGTTCATCACAGTTCTAGGGAACCTTCACCTTAGAGAGCCTTTACAGCAGAAGTGCCTGTAAGAAATGTCATGAGGAACCCTGTTTTCGATCCCAGTTCTCTAAACACAGGCCATTCTTGCTACATTACCTGGGGTTCAGACCCCATTGATGAGTTACCACCATCTATTGTGTGTCTGCACATCAGTCAGACAGTACCTGACTGGGTGCACGCTGTCAGCCTGCTGCCAATTCAAGGTAAGGTACATTATGGAAACTGCTAACCCAAAGCATTCAAGATGATGCATTTTATTGCATGTTGTGCAGGTTAGGAATGTGCAGGGTCAGTTGTGAGCTTGCCTAAGCTTTCTGTCTGCTAAAATTGCCATTCAATCCTACAGTAGGAAGCTGAATTCAAAATGTTCCTGCATGGCAGGTGTTTTTCTTGTTTTAGTCGGTCAGCTATGTCTTCTCTATTTAATCATACAAACACAGCATCAGCATTTGTTGTCTCTGTTGACAGAGACTAAAACAAGTGTGTTTAATAGCCATACACCCAGAATTTTCCTCAGCTCTTTGTATATTTTAGGAGACTAATTTTCAAACTAACAAAACATTATTCATTGCCCTGGGGTAGCAGGAACATTTTTGCTGCTTATTCCCCATATCCCAATGAATAGGTGGTGTTCCACCTAGAAAATGCTGAGTGATGATTAGTGACCAGGATACTTTAATATTTATGGAGATTAAGATAGCTCTCAAGAGAAGAAAGTCCTGTAGGAATGGATTGTAGGAACAGCCCATGACAGGGCAAATGCTTAAGCTGGATCATGCCCAAGAAAAAAAGCTTGGACTAATATTTTTGTGTAGTGTTATTTTAAATACACATGCTAATAAGTACAATAGACTGTAGAAAACATGTGTGCATGTGTGAAGAAATTATATTTATTATCTGAGTTAGCTTCAGGCTGAACTCAATTCTGTGAACATAAATAAACATTTGCTGAAATTGCTAAAGCATGAGAGCTATTTTCTGGATCATCCTCCTGAAATATCAAGCAAAAGCTAATATGTAGATTGGAAGAAAAATATGTCTAGATTATGTTATTCAGTGTATCAAGTAACTGCCTGTAACTGAGTCGTGTTAAGTTCTTGGTACTTGTACTGTTGGTCTCCAAGGCCAAAAGGATCAAGACTGTGCCTCAGTCAACAAGTAACACTGTTTTCCACCATGTGAAAGTGGAGTGGTCAGGAGATACTGCTTTTTTTTTGCTATCAGTAATTTTGTCCAAAATACTGGGCAGGTTAGTCTGCACTCCTGTAAGAATTCTCTGCTGTCACAGCCATGCACATATTTCTATACAAAGATAAATCGATCTCGAGCTGTATAAATCAGCTTTCTATTTCTTTCATACTACCACTTAGAGTTATAAAGGTGGAGAAGGGCTGGCTTTAAAAGTCTCCACTCCCAGAGGTATCTCATCTGCACCAAAGAGTTTCAGCTTTGAACAGTGCAGAGTTCAATGGAAAATGCAGAAAATACAACCAAAGTTTGGGTATGTGGAAACTGTTTAAAGAGTTGTAATAAAATAAATTAAACTATTACAAATGATTGTCAAATAAAGGGGTTTGCCAGCCAACCAGGCTGTTATGGTCATTGAGGGGAGACTATCACAGGGAGTGATGTGGAAATAATTGACTCTGAAATTCTGGCTACAGTTTATGGAAGAACAAATATATGAACCAAATCCAAAGCCAAAAGGAAAAAAGAAGAAGGAAGTTGAGTCTAGGTAGCAAAACTGAGACAGAAGATGCAGAATAGTGAAAATCTCAGCAAAGGTGAGAGATGACACCACTGCATGAGCAGCTACAAGAAGGAAGGCTTTTCATTCTCTGGAACCTTTAGAAGCCCAATAAGTGGTGGATACCTATATTTTTACATCTTTTTTGATATTGAATTAAACATTTTTTACAGTCTGAATCAAAAGCTCTGAATTGCAAGACAAAGGACATTATAGGAGATATTCTGACTGCTGCACTCATAGTACAGGTGAATAACTGTGCAAGTTCCCAGGATCTAATTCCTGGTCAGTCTATCAAAGCTGTTCTTTGTGAAAATTGTTCTCTTTCCCATGAGAATTCAAGGAAATTCAAACTCTAGCAGAACATAAGAGGAACACAAAAGCCCTTGACCATCCTCTTTTCCTTTCCAGAACTCCTAAAACTTGTAAATTTGAAGTATTTTTAAAGCCAAAGCAGTGCCAACAATATCCAATTTGGAAACCACTGTGTAGTCGAGGGGAAAAGGAAATGAAATACGGAAAGGGAAGGGGATGTAGAAAGACAGCATGGGTTAAGTAACAGACCTATCAATCACCAGCTAGCACTGGGGCATCCTGTGCCTTGACAGCTACTAAGGACATCAGCTTTTGTGAACCAAAGATGAGAGAAACTAAGGAAGGACTGAAAAATAAATAAATAAATAAGGGGGAAAAAGACCTTTCAAAGGTCAGGCACCTTCCCTCCAAAAAGAAATAAGGTAGAACTGGAGTAATCCCTTCCTACAAAAACTGAGAAAGCAAAGGACCAGACATGGCTAGACATCAAGCAGCATATGCTGGTAAATTGGTTATGCATGAGGGAGTCTCAAAATCTAACACAATTCTCAGGTTTAACCTGATAGTAAATTTTGGCCCTTTGTATTTTTACCTCTTTGCTGTTCTTCTAACAACATGCCCATAGTTCTGGTAGCAATACATACTGTAAATGCTCACTGCATTAAGAATCTTGCAGAATTACTGACCATAGTGGAAATATCATGCCTAGTGCTGCATTGTGACAGTTAGTTGTGCTAATCTTGATTGCCAGTGCCTTCTCAAAGAAGAAATGCAAACTCTCTGCATTTCATACACTCTGAAAAGCCTAAAAAAAATGCTTGAGGATGATCTGACCATGTGACCAACACATCTGACAAGTTCAAACCAATGTTGTATCCTGCCTTAATGAGGCAAATCCACCCTGAGCACTGCAGTCCTCTCAGCGCCACCCTGTCTTTCCTCTGCTACTTCCCTTCTGCCATCAAGCCCATCTCAGGGAAGTAAAGAACGAAATCTCTCAGAAATCTAATGCAAAAGGTACATGGACACTGCTAAAATCTTTTTGAGCTAAATAAATAAAACCTTCAGTCAGAAGCATAGTCTCAGTGGTGGATATTTAATATATTTTTTTTCCAAAAAATATTTTCAGTCATTATCTGGCAGCATGACCTGCTACTAGAAGGACTCTGCTAAAGCCACTGCCTTTGGGAGAAGTTACTAGACAGCACCAAACTATAGCAAAAGCTGGGGCCTGCCCCCAGCTGTATGACCTCCATCATGCACACTTGCCCATACAGTTAAGTGTATGACCCACTCTCCACTGGTTTGTGCGAGAGAACTAACTCCCCTTCCTTGGGGAAGCTATTGGGTTTTTCACGTTTCTCTGCACTATAGACCATTCTTATGGGGCTTTGTAAGAGAAAAATATATAACCTCTTGGTACAGCAATAAATACTTCACAGCAGATCTAACTTTAGCCTTTTAAAGCTCCTCTATCTGATCATGTCATCCAGCCTCTTCCTTAACAGTCTGATTCATGCAACATCTCACCTCTTCTGAGCCTCACTTCTGCAGCTATCCACTTAGAGCCTTCCTTTCCTCTTTTGAGTTATGCCAATGGCCAGGAAGGGAAGCTGGCAAGCAAGTGTGCAACCACCACAAAGCAGGAAGAAAGCAACAATGGGTATAAAATCCACCCATCCAGTTAAGTTACAAAACCACCATGCTGGCTTCCTGACCCCATTTAGTTCCCTTATGAGGAAAGGGCAAACTAACTGTTTCCATCCCTGGCACGGAAGGAAGAGAGAGATATCATTGTTGTTCTGACACTTGGGAAGTGCTCAGATACAATGGCAATGAGCGTTAATACAAGATCCTAGACAGGCAGATTAGGATATTCTCCCAAAATTGTTTTACTGTAAGAGAAAGATATGCCAGCTCATCAATGAGCTCTTGTCAGGGCACCAAAATAGTTGGATAGCCTGAAGGAAGAAGCATGTAATTCATATGTTAAAGATTCACTGATAGTCTTGGGAGCTCCACTCCTTTCATTCATCCAGCTTGATGCTTATTTTTGCTGATCCCCGCTGAAACAATGAATTGTTGTGTGAATGTAGAGGCATAGAAAAGGGGAAGTCTTCTAAAAGCTCAAGTACAATAAAAACTATAGCAAAAGTTATCTTTGCTGCAGCAATCTGTGCTGAAAAACCCCATGCAGGCATAGGACTTACAATGACGTCAGGTACCAAAAGAGACCTGTGTGTGGGTGCTGAGCTTCTCAATGGTACATCACTTCATAGGTGAAGGCCTATGAGAACATAACACGTTACCTCATCCCAAACTGATATTTCCAAAAATTTTATGCAGAAGACAATTTTTGAGGTCTAGATTTTCTATCTAGTGTAACCTTCTGAATGGGAGCAATACGGACGATGGATAGAAGAAAACCAGAAGAATTTACCCACTTCCTTCATACACTGAGGACATCAGTTTTGCTTATAATTTTATGCGATGTAGAAGGCTTACATGCTTATGCTAGCTTGTGACACCTGAAAAAACTAAACTGCAAAACCTTTTCTGACATGCCAGTCTGTGAGAGCACTGATATGTGAGAAAATGTTCGATGTATGGATGCTCTTTCTGAGTTTCTATGCAGATCTCTCACTGTCTTTGAGAATTTACACAAATAATGTCTGGCAGTTCAACTCAGGTACCCAGGCCTCCTTTGCCTTTCATTTATTGTGGGCTTTTTTTGTTTGGTTGGTTTTTTTGGAGTGGGAGTGACAGTGATCTTTGTAAGGCTTTATTTAGTATTTTTATCAATTTGCTTGGAAGCTACAGTCAGAGCTAATGAACTTTAATGGATCTCTGTTGAGGCTTCCGAGGCTGCATATTAGGACACAAGCAAAGGACAATGAATCAGTTTGTTTGTAATCCAGACACTACACAATGGAGTTAGTGTTTAACAATGCATCATTTATCTTTTTTTTTTTTTTTTTTAATATGCAGACCCCTACAAATTTTAAACAGAAGCTATGCCTATCCCCCTAAGCCAAGAAAAGGCTGACAAGAAGGAGTTTACTCTTCCTGTTACCTTTTATGAAGGTAACTTATAAGTAGACCTTCAGGTCAACCAGTCCCAGAAAATATATCCCAGAAAATATATCCCAGAAATCTACCACAAACTGATTTAAAGAAAAAAAAAAAAAAAATTTTTTTTTTTTTTTTCACTACCAGGTAGAAAACATTATACAAATTAGAACACTATGTCTTCTATTTATAGTGCTACTGGCAAAGAATTTGGATTCTTGGCTTTTTTAATTTTTACATAGCCAACAGTATTATTTTTATCTAAAATTTCAAATATTAATTTTAGATAATTTCAGATGGGAAATGTGGATGGAAAAGTGACAACAGAACTTTCTAGGGTTTTGGTTTTGTGCATTTTCAAGTGCTCTACACTCTCCTAAGTGATACTGGATTCAACTATGAGAAATTCACAGGACCTAAACCTGTGCTACTTTTTATAGAATATGCATTCGGTTGCTCCTTTTGGCAATATTCTCCTGTTGAGAACACACTGACTGTTCTATTTCAGTAAGTAGAATTGCCACTTTTTGGCTGCAGACCATCCTAGATTTTTACAACATTTTGCTTACTTTCATACATACATTATTTTCTTACATACTGGAGGGGGCAGAGGAGGATCCTGCAATATCTTCTCCTTTTGCAGCTATTTACAGCTATCAGATATCAGATATATTTGGAATCTGTCCTTCTCTCTGGATTAAAGCTCATGGAAATGGTCAAGTAACATATTTCAAGTCATGTATGAGTTTTGGCTTTGTATAAACATGATGGTCACACAGGCCAGTTGTACACACTCATGCCTAAATTATGTTCCCAAAAAAACCAAGAGTTCATCATCATCCATTTTTCATCACCAGATGACCCTTCTTAACCTGTCTGTTAAGTCTGGAGGAAAGTTCTTCTATGAACAGAAAAATTACTTGAAGCAAACCTTAGCATTAGAAAGAGAGCATCAAAGCTGACTAATCTGAATAGCATCTATCAACTACCTTTACTTACTGCCTAAGAGCCTCCAGGCTGTTCTAAAACCAAAACTGTTACTTTGCCAATATTTTCCTTGCTCTGCTAGCTGGCCCACAAGTATTATTCAGTTTGAATCTGTTTTTTCATGGTGTTCCCAGGAACAGAGTATGAGGGTTTATGCCAATTTCTGCTCTTCTGATCTCTCCTTCCAGGCAGGCTGGCCAAGCAACTCAGAAGAGATGGCACTGTATCTCCATGTTTGTACCCACATGACCAGAACAATTAATGCCAGCTTTAGGGTCCACTTTGGTTCTCAGAGCTTTGCTGGCATTCCTGTAAGTGAAATGACTCTGACTAGTTCATACAGCTATCACTTATGATGCCTAAAGTTTAAAAATGTGTTCATTTGCTAAGCTGACAGTTGTTGAAAGGATTTGCACCAAAAAAAAATAAAAATAAAATAAAATAAAATAA
>JANHGN010002688.1:14711-32719 GCA_024605025.1 Megaceryle maxima
TAAAATAAAATAAAATAAAATAAAATAAAATAAAATAAAATAAAATAAAATAATATAAAATAAAATAAAAAAAAAAGAGAGAGAGAGAAAAAAAAAGAAAAGAGAGAAAAAAAAGAAAAGAGAAAAAAGAAAAGAGAAAAAAGAAAGAAATTTCATGGCTATTTTAGCATTTTATCTTTGTTCACGGTTTGCAACTAGAAGTCTAGATTGCTTGCTTACTATAAAAGCAAACAGACAGTTGAGTAAATATTTTGAGGTTTCCATACTGGAATGCATAACCTCCTTTTTATCGGTGCATATTATTGATTAACAAGTGGCACCAGTTGTGTGGACATAGATATTAGCTACTGGGGAAGCATTTAGTCTTGATGGCATTATCTTTTTTTTTCCCTTTCTCCTATATATATATTTTTTTCCTCTCCAGTTAAGCAGCTTTTCTCCTCTGAAGATCACTAGATCACCAGATAGCAATCCACTCATAAGCACAGTCAAAAGATGCCCTAGATAAAAGATCTGGGTTACGATTCACAATGTGTGCAATGGATGTGCTACTACTCAGGACATTCTTGACTGATACGACTGTACTGCATATACAATTGCAACATGGTCACACAATGAATTTGATGATTTTCAGAATAATACTGAAGCTTCTTGTTTTTCTATCATTAAAAAAAAAAAAAACTACAACAAAATGAACATCAAAGTTGGAAAACACAGAATTGAGTATTGCTCCAGAAAAACCTAAGAAATGATCCAGAGAAGTGCAATATTCATTCCTGAACTTCACTAGCAAAAACGTAGCACCATATTATTAACAATCTTTCCAGGGCTAGAGGACAAGAGTTAGGTCAGAGCATACCACTGAGGAGGTCCAGCTCTGGATCTGAAAACATCTTGAGAAAGTGCTGCTCAAAAAATAAAAAAGAAAAGCAGCACGGCTCATACAGGAACCAAAAGGGACACAAACGGCCCAAACATATTTTTAACAGCTAAACCAGAAAACAGGTGAGATTTGAACAAATTAATCTTCTGGTCATGGCCAGACTGCCTACAGTGGTCTTGTCTATTAAACTTTAATATGATTTGTGGTAGATCACAGAAAGTTACAGGTACTAATTCTGTCAGCCTGGCACACAAGCCAGAGTTTTCAGAATGGACTGGATCAACTGCCAGGTCTGTCCCACATTCCTCCAGAAAAATCTGCATTCACAGGAAGGGCAGTAAGCAGGTAAATATTTATTATTTCATTTGCATATGCACCTGGTTTGCTAGTTCAACACAGGGGAAGAAATGTAAAGGTGACATTTCAGCCAGGTGCTCTGAGTGAGGGTTAATCTAACTTTGCATACCGGTCAAAGAATTTATTAAAATATAGTACAAAATACGTCATTATTAAAGTGTTCATTGGGTCTGGACTAGACCTGCAAGAATTGTGGAAGGGAAAGAAGTCTTTTGATAGACCTTATAGATCTAGACTGTAAAGTACTAATTAGGTAAGAGAAAATCTATATCTTTAAATTAAAGATTGTAAGTATCATTCTGGACTTTCTTTTCCATTCCAAAAGAAAAAGAAAGGTTAAAAAAAAAAAAAAAACCCAACAAAACACAAAAAACAAACCACCACACACACACAAAAAACAACACAACAACAAAACACAAAAAAAACCCTCAAAACCCACAAAACACCAAACCTCTTTGCTCTGCAAATGAGTTCTTATAAATCTAGAATCATTTCAAGTGGTTCTATAAATCACCTTGGGATGACATGCTATAGCAATAACCAGAAACAAAGGGAATGTCACAGAGACAGAAAAGTCACTACAGTCTTTTCCTTAACTCATGAGCAGAATTTTAACAAGGAGATTTTACAGTTCCTTAGTACCCCTTTCTAGATCACAGACAGCTGAGTCAGGTCTGTGGTACTGTTTTTCAGGGTTTTTCATCAAAAAATGTCAACAGTCCAAGGGGAGGTTAATGTCATATTTTGACAGTTGCAAGTACAATCTCAAGATCAAAAATTTTTAAACTAGACTAAGCACAAAAGTTAACGATTTCCTCAAATTTTCCTTGAAACAAACCTCAAGAATACATAGATCATTGGTCCTCTCCCTTTTAAAATCAACAGACATCACAGTATGGTTAGCTACATACAAGAAAAAAAAAAAACAAAACAAAAACAACCAAACCTCCAAGGGTGGTTTAAACAGCAAAAGTGTGATGCAAACAGAAAAATTTAGGTCTTAATCTTAATAGAGGCTATGCTTTGTTACACAGCATTCAGTAGACTGAGGAGGAGCACAATAATTGTTAAACTATTACTTGAAATATTAATCATATTTAATGTATTAAACATTAGGCCATGACTGAAAAACTATTACAAATACTGATATTTAAAAGGGTTCACATTTGTAGGAATTGCATCTGAGAGAAGTAATGTCAATAAAATCCTAGACACTAACAAATTTATGTATACCTAAGTAAATATTACCAATTATTACGCACCAGATTAGGTATAGTAAAGATGGTAATAGAAATACTTAAAGAGAGTGATTCTAAAATGTGAAATTACAAAGCGAGTATGACAGGTATATAAAATTATGTAAAATTTGGTACCTGATTTCAGAAGTCAAATCAACCAAAGCCAACTAATGAAAAGTGAAAATATTCAGCTCTGAAAATACACCAACTGTTCAGATCTGTAATCTCTATTATTTTATGCTTTTATATTGTATCTATTTCATTAGCTGTATTCCAGTAAATTAAGTTTTGATTTTCAAAATCTTTGCAGTGGTTTTTTATTTTTGTGAGTTATTTCAGACTCCCTGTAGCAGCTTTAAAATTTAACCATCTCCTGTTCCAAATTTAAAGAGAAGCTAGCCTAATTAATATTGGAAATTGATTATAATTGATGAATTAGTTACCATAACACTGGTGGTGATCTTGGCTCTAAAGATTACTCAAAAACTGAACACAAATCATGAATGATAGATAGGCTTTTCTAAGACATTTGTTCTATTTTATTGTTTTCCTGTTGTGAACCACTGCACTTAAAATATGCAAGATGCTTAATGGAAGAACAACTTTACAGTCAAAGATATGACAGGACTGAGGAGCAAGTTGAGATGTATTCTGTAAGGATTTAATGCATGTTCCCAGCATGAGAAACAACTTGGGGACACAACATGATGGAGGAGAGAATAGGGCACCAAAGGAGAGGAGAAGCAAGAAAACTTGCAAAAACTCAGATGCACTAACTGAAGGAATCATTTGGAGGAACTTCAAAGCAATCTATGAGACTCTGCAGACATCACCATCTGCCACATACTTCTAAAGATTTGAGCTCTCAAGGGGCTACTTCCCGCAAGACATGAACATCTTCACAGAAGAGATTAGAGATACATCATGAACTATCTCATCCTGACCATTTATCATTATAAACTTGCCAAGTGCATTAAATTTGCATAAAAGGATGTGGTCGCCTTTAATAAGATACCTGTTTCTCAATTTCTCAGTGACAAAAAGTGAAACACATTTAGTAAGAGTGTTGTGACTGCTCGTTAAGTGAACAGTCTTCCACAGAATTGCCACACTACAACCTAGATCCAAGTTTTTGCAAATGTGCTTTTTCATTCACAGCATAAGTTTAGGCTGTCAGCTATTACAACATTGTGCACCTCTCTAAATGAATGAGAAATGCCAATTCAAGCTTGTAAAATAAAAAAAAAAAAAACCAACTTATCTTACAATGTCACTTAAAAGGAAAACCCCACAGAACTGGTATTTTGAATCATTATTAGTGGCGGAATCATCTGTGTTCATTGCAGTTCCAGTAACAGCAATGGAGGTTCTGGGTGAAACTTAACTAAATTCACTTTTCTTTTGGCTTTTTTTTGCCAACATGTCTAATGTTTTCATGTGTGCTTTGTGACACTACCCAGAGGGAAATCCTGATGGATATTCAAATCTTTGTAATCTAGTGAATACTTGTTGATAATATGTTCACTTTTCACTGAGTTATTACTTCAGTATAGGTTTTTATTTAGATACATCCTAAGCAAGTATTAAATGTAGCTCATCAAGGTAACAGAAGTTAACTAAGTCAACTGTCTTCTCTACAGGATATTATCCAGTCTTGGACTTTCATGTCAGGTCACAATGAATTTCAAAATGTCTTTTTAAAGACACTGTATGCTACATCAGCAAACCCTTCTGCTTTTACTGTTTTCTTCAGGTTAGTACTGTCTATAAAAGTCGTATTTAAACATTTGTTCTGTTCATGGTCATTCAGGCATATTTGCTGGTAAATCAGTTCTGAAAACCTTTCCCTTCCTAAAGTCAACTTTCACCACTTACTGTAGTATTCTCCTATTTCCTTGAATCCAAAAGTAAAGAATGAAAAAATCTAGTAAAACTCACTATGGGAAGCATACTTTGAATACACCAATTATCTGCAAGTATGCATCCTTTTTCCTTCTTCTTACTCAAAAATGACATGGTTCCCATTTAATTCTTTCCAGATAAAATCAGCAAGCCATAGGCAAAATCCCAAATGTATTTTACAAGTGGGTTTCCATGGGATGGAAGGGACTTGGCCTCAGTTGAAGGCCTGCTACCTGGTAATAAGCTCCTCTTGCCACCAGCCACTATAAATGGGATTTACAATCTTCCTCCAAAATGCCTGTAATACTCCGGGTTAATACAATGAGATCTCACCCCCTCTAGTGACTGGTCCCAGGGAGAGTAGGATACAGTTACTTACTGATTGTTAACTCAAACCATTCCTTCAGCTTTTGCTTTTGATGCTGAGAATCCCAGCTGCTGTGCATGCTACTGACCCAGATGTCTGCATGCCAGCAGAGCTGCCATACTGCATGTGCTTTGCTGGAGGCTTCTACAGCAGGAACCCTTTCAGTGTCTCCTCCTTCCCCAAGGGCCATCTACAAGTACTTGATTAATGAGAACAGCCCTACATGATTCTTTAGTTTAGAAATTAAATGTATTGGCTGAAAGAGGAGCAAGGCAGAGAAGTGTATTTAGAAAGTGGCTACAAGAGCCCGCAGTCTGGAAAATTTAGGCCTTGACACAATAGTTGCCTCATTCAGACATGGCCGTTCCCTTCCAGGCATGGGGATGCCTTGCAGAAAACCTGACAGCACACCAGCTCAGTCCTTTCCTTAACCAACCTCTGAAAAAGCCCAGTAGCACCATTGCCTATTGCCCAAATGTCTGTCTTTAACAATATATTTACCATCTGCCTGGTATTATGGTGACAGAAGACCTCAGAGGCTTTAACCCCCTTGTCCTGTGCCCCACTTTCTCCACAGGCTCCCGAGGAGAGAGCTTGTGGAAACTCAGCTGACTTCTGAAGAGACCTGGGCTACTGTCCTAACAGCCTCCTTCCCCGTGCAAAAATATCACACAATTACAAAGGCAAGCTAATAATAAAAACCAGTGTCCTTCAATGAGGGTACAAGTAGGGGATTGTATGAAAGCGTGGTAGTGAGAAAATTACAGGCCGACACTTTCTCTGAAGACTCCAACAAGGTTGCACCTCAAAGGCACAGTGTATAGAAAGCTGATAAATGCAACGGTGAAGCATTTTCTGCAAGAAGCCACAAGAGAATTGAAGAGTCTGTTATCTTTGGGAAGAAGCTGGTAAAGTCTTTCTATCACCACAGTAAACAAACCGACACTAGCCAATCATCACCTTCCTTGCAATTCCTCTACAATTACATGGTGGGGTCCCAGCTTTCTAGACCAAATCACTTTACCATGCAACTGCTTGTGTTGTGAGAGCTTTCTGTAATGGATTCATGCTCAAAGCATAAAAGGCAAGAAGCAATACACATTTCAATATTTAAAAGCATAAATAAAAATCTTAATAGATCCCAGATGTTCCATTTCCTCCAGCCCTTGTCAATGATTGAGTTGATGCTGATATAGACGATTTTTTAAGATCAGTGGTCAGTTTGATGCTGAAAAAGGTTTAGAAGTCTGGGAATTTCAAACACAATTCCTAGAAATAAATAAATCATTAAGTGGATGTAAGAGACACAACTATGAATGGAAGCGGCTGTTATTTTGTAACCATATTTTATGGCCTGAAATGCACCCACAGGTTTTAAGTGCAACTGAGTGTTAGACAGTAACATTTTGCTCTCTGTCAACATATATAAATCTTGTAGAGATAATTATTTCTTTTTTCTTTTTTTTTTTTTTTTTAACAAAAGAGCTCCAAATGTTCATACAAATAATAAACTGAAGGATTCCATACTTTAAGGTAGATACATGGTGCTGGTAAAGATAATGAAGAATTTGCTATTTATTTCAGCAGAACTCAGAATTGTTAGTTGCATCCATTTTTCACTTATTAAAGCAGCATGTAATTGTTTACTCTACCAAACAAATAAAGCACTATACAGAAAACACGTCTACAAAAAAATCCTGCTGGGCCCTGTAACATAAGCCATTGCTGCCAAGCACACAAGTTCACAACTGTAATGAGCAGCTTGATTCCTTCACTCTGATTTTTACTGGGAGAAGTCCTTAGTCTCCTAAATGAAAGCAACCATGGAGGAGGAGGAGGGGCTTGAAGCCCATATTTAGCTTGCACAGACCCATGATGTGTGCACTTGACGTCATAAAAATGCTGTAAGTCTGCCAGGTCAGCAGCCACAAACCCCACAGGCTGCCAGTCTCAGGCTGAGCAGACACTAAAAGGCTATGAATTTCATGTAATCATCTCCTTTCCCCTTCCCGGTAAAGCAGTAGAAGTTAGCAGCTGCTGGAGAAAAATGTTTGAAAACATTAACTATGAATGTCCAGGATTTGATTAAAAAACCAAAAGAATTAATAAAAAAAACCTAATAACAAATCTTGCAAAATTTGTTATTTATTTAATACAGGTAACAATGTAGGCTTTGAAGTCCTCTGCTAATTTATGGGCCATACATTTCTCTCCAGCTAAATTTCTGATTGAGAAAAACTTCACCTCCTTTCTGTTACTTGTTCTGCTACACAATATTCCTTAATAGCAAGGGCTGCTTGTTCTTAACCGTGCTTTCTATTATACCTTTGGAATTTGTGAAACAATAAGTGCAAACATAATCTAAGCCCCTGAACATGCAGTTTTATCACATAGCCAGCCAACTATGGACAACACTTAAAAGCTGAATATGCCCTTCTAGTCCCTTTCAGGTGCCTCAAATTCATCTCCAAGAACTAAGTGACCTAAAATTGCTAAACCCATTATAATAGGTAAGTTCCACAAAACAAAATTTTGCCATTTTCTGCACCTTCTTCTAGCACTTTCATATACAGGGCCAAATGGTCATTGCATTGATGGAAAACTGCATGGGATGAGGAGCTGCAGTTAAAAGATCAGGATGAAACAAACCTAGCAAACTTGTGATAAAGATTTTTTTTTTTC
Organism: Megaceryle maxima; assembly: GCA_024605025.1. Classification (NCBI taxonomy): domain Eukaryota; kingdom Metazoa; phylum Chordata; class Aves; order Coraciiformes; family Cerylidae; genus Megaceryle; species Megaceryle maxima. The sequence continues at coordinate 22,141 of JANHGN010002688.1, forward strand.
TGGGTTGCTTGTTTTTGGTTTTTTTGGGTTGTTTTTTGTTGTTGTTGGGGTTTCTGTTGTTGTTGTTTTGGTTTGGGGTTTTTTTTGTTGTTTGTTTGTTTGTTTTAAATCACAACAGCACCATTGGTCCACAAACTGTGTTATCTGCAATTGTGCATCTGCGTACCGTCAATCTCTGAGGAAGGGAAAGGCTGCTGGGTTGAGCTCTCAATTTATGTTTCTCAGTTGACTCTTATAATCACACTCAAGTGTTCCCAAGCTTAGTGCAGCTATTCTGGTAACAAAATTTGCACACCAGGTGGGTTTATCCAAGTTCCCATGATCCTAGTAGTTTCATATACTTCCTAATAACCTTTAAAATTATATAGGTAATTGTGTTTCTAAAAAGCCACCTTCAGCAAAATTGGGAGAGTTCTTTCCTCTCAACAGGAACAACATTTTAATAAAGTACCTAGGATATGCCTATAAAAATGGTGAGAAAAAAACTGTTGAAAAAATCCACTCTATTTTGATGCTGTCTTTTGATGTGGTGTTAAACAAAGCTAAGGGAATTCTGGACTCTGAAAATGATGAAAGCTCTGAAAATAGGATGGGCATTGAGCAGGACAAGGATCCCTTGGTCCTGCAATACAACAATTCGTATGATGCATTAATATTCATATTCTAGACTGCAATTAGAAAGAAGGCTCTAGCTCTTGTGCAGGGGTGGGCATAATGCAGCAGAGGTGTGGTGAACTGCTTTGCTTCCTTATTGAAATTCAGTTCATCTAATTGATACCACAGAAGGCAGTAGCATAGTGAAATAGAGAAGAGAGCATTTCAGTAGTTTTACCCATCTCTGCTCTCCTGTTCCTGACCAGTGTATAATCCCACACAGAACTCCACTTCAGGCAGCCTCGGGAATGATTTAAGTTTCTATAACATGGTAATCAATAAGATATTGCTATTAGATCACCACTCAGAAATGTATCAAGACTCTGACTGCCTTCATTTGTATAACACCAAAAATCTTTTGGTTTTGCTTAAGGTCACCCAGTTTCTTTCAAAATGACAATTTAAACATCATCTTTTCCTCAGAACCAGGATAATATATTTATAACTCCCTCATTCATTTGTAAGCAAATACAGGTAATGTCTGTTAAAAAGCAAAATCCATTAGACTCTAGGTAGTTTTGGTACTTTAAGTAGTCTCCAAAAGGCAACAGATGTGGGGATGGGAGAGGGCGGAGTTGATTTTGTCTTTTTAATATTCAAAGTGGGTCTGTTCTCACTGGCTAATTAAATCAGTACGGTGCAAACAATAAAAGAAAAAATGTGTTGCCTTTCTTCTCTAGAACAACCTCTCTGGTTCACCTCTACTTAGTTATTACAATTACTTATTTATTGCAAGACTTTACAATATTCCCTGCCCAAATCCTCATCAAATAAGATACATATTCCACAGTGCTTTTCCCATCAAGAAGAATATGCTTTTCCTGGGGAATTTAAGATAAGATAGTCTTTCCACTGTTAAAAGAAAATGGACTTGGAATGAGCTTCTTTGATTGACATGAAACTACTGAAGAATCACACTAAAAAAGTAATAGATTTAATAACAATATCAGGTTTACAAATCAGCTGGCAGAATGCTGCCCTAAAATATATTTGTATTTGCTTGGCAAAGCCAGTAGGTTTGCACGGGTGTGGTGAATTATTTGAGAATGAAATGTGTTAATAAGATTAAACAGCCATCTTCCAAGAACCTAGAGTATTATGGTATTTTCTAGTGAGATATTTCTTTGTAGTACATAAATACATGTGCTATCAATTAAAACATTTTGATTTGTGAAATCAAAATGAATGTAGTATATTTAGATTTGATTTTGAAAGTATTTTAAATACTGCTATCTACTTTTAGCCTTTAGTTAGTTGCAATACGTAGCACAATATTAAAAATAGGCTGCAGATACAGACCAGAACTCCAATATGCTAGCACTGTACAAGAACAGAGAAGATGGTCCCAGTCCCAGAAATCTTATAATGATATATACATCATAAAGACAGGGTTGTGTATGAGCATCAGTAATCACCTAACTTTAAGAGCATGAAATATGGCTGATTGTGTGCCCCGAGCCATGTGCTGCTACTGCTTCCCCCACCAGCAAGTTAAATGCAAGTTTCACCATGTACATCTACGTATTATGTTTAAATGACAACACTGTGAATGTATCTGAAGATAAGGGACAATAAAAGGATGCAGGCCCTTGGCATCATAAGGGAGTGTGTTCAGCAGAAAGTCAGTATTTGGCGACAGACGGCAACTATTTCAGCCCAGTTGCCAAGTTTTTGAAAGCATCAAACCCAAGGCAAGTGTTATGGGACACAATGCAGCTGTTTACAGGAAGCTCCTCTCAAATGGTCAGGATCATTATGGAAGAAAACATGGATATGCTTGTTTGAAGATGTAACAAGTGACAATCAGGAGACTACTGTGAGGTCCTGATCTTTTACAGATGCAGAGTTCCTTCTCGGCTCCATTCATTTTTGGCCCAGTTTTAAGTTCATTGGAATTTCTCAGCAAAATACAGCTTCACTGTAGTTAATGAATTATCCACAGCTGAAGCACTGATCTATTTAATCCCAAATTCAGGGGTTTATGGAGTTGCGTGCCCATTGCCAAATGCTGACTATATCTTAGTTACTTTTAATTCTGTTATTATTTGAACATACTCAGCACCAAAAAGTACTTTACTCCCTTCAAGTGTTCTTTTGTTTAACCAAATTAATGGTTCAAACAAATAAAATATTTACTCTGTACTGCAGCCAAAACAGTATTTCTTTAGGTAATCTGAATGATGAGCAAACACCAGAGCACCAGAGGTAATAACAGCAGGTCAGATTTAAACAAAATGATGCCCCATCTTATGACAATTCACAGTAAAATACATAATACAAGGACCCCAAACAGAAATGGGCCCACTACTGCTTAATTTAACTGTATTTGGAAAATGTAGTAAAATAATGAAGCACAGAGATTTCTGTTAATAGCTGTTGATAGTATTTATCAATACCCATTAACCTCTGACTTTTACCTATTGTTTTCTAAAAGATGCATGTGTTGCTTTGTAAGCCACAAGGTGTCACAGTGGCTCAACTGGTAGGATCCTTGTCAGTCTAGACACGCAGGTTGTGGCTTCAGGTTACATACCAGTGCTAACACTGCTCTGTATGAGGAAGCCTGTGCTACACTGAGTATTTAGAAGTGCAGTCCTTTGGATGAAACAATCAGTCAAGGTGTAACTTGGTTGCTTCAGGATGCTCTTCATGTGGGCGTTAAATAATCTTACACCAGCGTCAGAGAAGAGATGTATGTGGTGCGATGGCATCTTGACCCATCTTTTTACTTTGCATTATTAACCCTGACAGAATGTTAAGAGGTATTGAAAACAACTGAGCTAATAATTCACATCAAATAATAAAGTTTACTAATTCCACTTTGTTCTACCCAGTGTTGCTAGGAATTCATAATAATTTAGTTGAACGCATTAATTATTCAAACTGAAGACATATTTTTGCCTCATTTTACATAACAAGCAGTGTACTGTAGGCATGTAATGATCTGCTAAGACTATATGCTGTGATTGGTCATATATTGTATTACTGTTTCGCATCCTTGACTGGATGAGCACAGATGGAGCTAGAGTTTAAAAGGCCAGGAATCTTTGAAAATTTTTTTCACCAGTTCTTTCTTACTACATTTTTCTGAAGTAACTGCATGGTAAGCAACACCCTGTCCCATGAAAAAAATTACAGGTCAGTAAATATGATGGATGTGCATATTTTCCCATTGCCACCAGTCATTGCCATTAATTTGCTTTATATTCATACACCAGCCAGTCCTCACTGCAAAGTAATCAAGAGATTCTTCTCTGATGTATTTAATTTTTGAAGTATCATGGTTCTATCTGGGAGGTTTTGGAAACCCAAAACAGGAAACACTGCCTCTCAGCTTAACCCATATAAAATAAGCAACTTCTTTCCAGAATGCTTAACAAATTGAAATTTGCATTCTGCAATTACTTGTAAGAATAAAACTGCATTGATCAAACATTCACAGAAATGCATAAAGAGCACAGGCATAGCCAAAGCAAATTCACTGTTAAACTCAAGTGAATAGTCATGGAAATTTTGCGTGTAGTATTTGTTGCAGTCAGGTAATGAACCTTTACCCAGTGCGTTGGCTTTTCATGTCCCATTATTCATGCCAACACATTCATTAAAATGGGCCTATGCTTTTTAACATAATCAGCAGTGTGCATAGGTGTGGCCTTCAAAGAGCTATTACCACAGTTTACAGGCATGCTGTTCGTAAATACAAGCAGAACTCCAGTCAGTGCAAAATGCCAAGCTTCCCACAAAACATATGGTAATTTTTGCTCTGTAAAATGGATAGATGCGCTATATAATGCATAATTGCATCACATTATATCTGAACTTCTAATTGCTTAAAATGATGCTTCAAATCACATCAACAACATTATTACCTAATTACCCTAAGGGTTAACTGATACTCCAGTGATTAAGTCTAGGTAGAAGTGATAGAGCTATTGTATCGCCTTTAACCATTACAGCAAGTGGTGTGGTTGCAAATGCGCATATAGAATCTATATCCTGTCAATATTTTTAACATCTTGGTATGGTAAAGAAGAAAGGTGGAGAAATGCTGGCCAAGTACCAAAAGGAAGGAAGGTTCCGCCTGCAAGATGGTGAACAATTTTCATTTGCTCTAAAAGGAACTATTTTACAATGGTTCTTTTCCTTTCTAGTCACAATAACTTTATTGTGATGAAAAGTGGAGTAACATGGAAACGTTTTTAGTACTTAAAGTGGACACAAGAACTATGAAAGATGGTGACACTGACTTGAAAAGGCAAGTTACTATCAGAAACTCTGGGGTATTGAATAAAACAGACACTTGTAGGCCTTCCTCCACTGCCACATAACCACATACGAGACTTTTGTTAACTGCATAAAAAGAATATAGCACTCTAGGTGCAAGGCATTTCACAGTCCTTTTTTCCACACTGAAAAATGCTATCCTGGTTGCAAACCTATCAGGAAAGCAGATTTCATGCCTGCCTTGTCAGTTGTACCCTGGAGGATCTCTGGTCTGTAGAAGAGGAGATGGTTAGGAATGCTGGTCCTGCTGGCTGCCTTCTTGGGGGAAGAAGTATGCTGAGGGTGCTTCAGTTTAAACAATTAAATGAAAAATTTTTATTTTATTTACTTTTTTGTTTTCTGAGCATTTTTCTCTCTCCATGTGACTATTGTATTTAAAGATTTAGACTTTTTTTTTTTTTTTTTTTTTTGTATAATGTGGTCATTAATATTTCAGAAATCTCTTTGTAACCTGCTCTAAGACAGATGGCAGCTCTTCCTCTGATACAATCTGATAATGGCTGAAGCAAAACTACACACCTGGAACAAAAATCACAATAGGGTACACAAAATACTTTAAATGGGCAACATACTGGAAGTCATAATTTTCTCAGGCTAGTACTTTTGAAAATAACCTAATAAAATGTAGTTATAAAAAACCAAATCTTTGAAAAATCCAAAAGAAAAGTAAAAATAGGCCACTGCACAGATGATGTAAGGCTGCACATAACAATACTCAAACAGGGACAGTTGTTTTTTCCAGGTATTTAGTTTTTGAAGAATGAGCACAGTGAATCTATGATTAGGGCTATTCTTGGGTCTGCCTTAATCAGGGGTTTCCAAATATGATCACTTCCATACAAACATAGCATTTCATTTGTCCTCTGAATGCAACACATAAGGTCATCCAACTAGCCCATGCAATTCTCCTGAATCACGAACAATGCTCTAGTTTGCAGCTAGCAGTTGTGTAAAATGGATGGGATCTGGACAGATACTGAATCTGCTTTGTGTGAGTAATCTGATGGCAAAACTACACCCAGAGATTAGACTTCCCCCTTCCCTTTTTAAGCAGACACACAAATGGTATAGACAGATTTGAATGTTTCTGCTCAGCTAACTAAGCTTGGCAAGCTGACTCTGGCTTAGAACTGGGAAAGATGAATATCAGCAGGTATTGCAGATAACATGTGATAGATGTTACAGCAATGTTTTAATTTATTAGTTGCTTGGAAGGATGCAAAGACTTAACTATTTAGCTTGCAGGTAACGAATGAGGCAGTAGATTTTAAGTACATTTAGAAATGTAGATAAAGTTATGGCTTTACTGTGCCATTGTGTATTTGTGACTCTGCTCTGGCCAAGTACCTGGATGTGAATGTTGACAACAAAAAGACCTTAGAGAGAAATTCTAGTTTGGTACTTATATTTCAGCTGTAGTTATCAGAGTTATTCATAAAGAAGTCTGCTACACTCAAGTCACAGGCTTCAAGTTTGTATGATGCAGACAGGAATACCACCCTGGCCACAACCTTCATCATGGATACGTCTTCTTGACAATGATGTATAAATAGCACGGCAACCTAAGTCTCATGGAGAGGACAGCCTGCTCCTGTAAAATTTATGGCCTTTGCAAAGACTCTACACTACCAACACTCTTGAGTCCTGAAAAAATAATAGGCTTAGAAAGTCACCAAGTCTTAGTTCATGTTTAGTTTTGCAAAGGTCTCATTTCTTTGGGTCTGTGATTTTTCACTAGCCTCATAAGGTGCCAAAGTGACAGAGTTGTCTCCAGAAGCATCAGATGTTTCCATACTGAAGTTCAGGGTCCACAGGTAGTTCTGGTTGATCCCCATTTACCTCAGCACTATCAACTGTAGTATTCATCTTATATCATTAATTTACAGGTTATAATTTAGAAAAGCATGTCTGTCCACCACGATGTAACAGAAATGAAAGCAGTATTCTGACCATGAAGTGCTTTCTCTCTGAAATTCTAACAGTACCCAAACTCAGAAAGTATGTACCGAGGAAAACAAAGGCACAAGCCTAGGGAGAAGATTTCAGCCAGGAGTTCAGAGAGGCTTATTTCACTACTGTTTTTACCTAATAAATAAGACCACTGAGACCTGGCCAACCAGCCTTGCCCTATCACGGTCTTTTTGAAGAAAGACTAATCATCAGGCAGTTTGGGACAATCTTGTTCCTGCAAGGATCACCGTCTGGGGCTTCAAGTAGCCCAGAAACAATTTTTGGAAAGGAGCACCCAGCAGAACTAAGGATATATGCAGGTCTGTTTACCCAGTACAGTGCAGGAAAGAAAGCTCTTCTTGGGGAGGAAGCAACCGAACAAAGTATCGGCATGGTTGGAATGCCTGTTTACAGCAGATATGCAACTTCTGGCAAAAAGATACAAAAAAAAAAAAAAAACAAAACCAAAACCCTAAAAAACATTTGAAGTCAGGAGCCCAGCTAAAAATATTGCAATGAATTTAGCAATGTACCCATACCCCTTTTCTGTAAACAAATAAAGTATATATGCTAAAAACTTTTTTTTTTTTTCAATCTGATCTTGCAATCCTACTGCAGGCAAAAGTCCAGCTTAAATAAGAGCAACTGGGCCCTTGCTATGATCTCTATTTTGTTCCTTCTCACCATGCAGAGGCTTCTATTTTTGAGACTGGATCTGCATAGTAAATCTTGTTTACATCTGGGAAAGACTGAGTTTAAGTCTTTTTTAAGTGTATTTATGGTTTAAAAAGCAAAGAATGAAAAAAAGAGAAAAATAAGGGTTGGAAAGATTTCTTTATAGAAAGTCATTTGCAGACAAGATCCATTTATACACTTTCACACTTTCACACCAAGTCTCTCTCCCCCCTAATCAGTCCCTGCCCCCAAAAGCTCCCTGTTCCTCATGCCTGCAGTTTACACTCTAGATTATAACTTTAAGGGGGGAAAAAGCAGCAAGACATCTCTGATTGTAAGCTAAGGATCAGCATGGGAAGGAAGTTGAATCTTTTTTTTCTCCCCCAGCCTCATAAGAATTGTTAGTTTGTAACAATTTTAATTGAAAACAGATGCAACTGAATTTTTTTAAGGGATGAAGAAACTGTATGAAATAAAAGACAATCAGTAAAAAAGCCTTGAATCCATTCTGAAGTCAGCGTCTGCCTAAACAAGGGGCTTCTTTTAAAACTGACCTTTTAGTTTCAGCAAAGCATGGTTTATAAGTACTCTTTTAAATACTTTGTTCATGTTCCTAGAATTGCTAAGTATTAGTATATTTGTGTGCAGAAGAATAGTTCCTCAAAAATACTTTGAGACAGAAGTTTGTTTTCCCCTCAACAAAACAAACTCATTGGACAAACTCAGACTTATGTACACAATATGAGAGATCTGTTTGTGATACTAAAGTTGCTATGTGAACAAATGTGATGTCACAACATAGATTTTTATGACTAATCTATTAAAAATGCATCAGGAAGAAGAAAATATTATTTCATCAGATAGCAATGTGAGGAAATAAAATAAGAGACTTCCATTAAACTGCAGAAATTTTGTTTTGCTTTAATATGCTTTAAATAGTTGGTTGAATATAAATGTCTCTGTAAGCTTCCAGTTCATTTAGTAGTTTTTAAATAATCATAAACTCCTCCTTTATATTCTTTTTTATTTTCTTTACATTTTCTTCCATCATGAAATCTCTACTTTTGTTGAATTCACCATACAGTTTAACAGGAGTTTAATATTAATTTGATTAAGTGATCATCTTTAAAACAAATATGCTACTAATCAAGTTCCCTAGTCACCCTTAAAACACTGCTGTCTTAGCCAGAAGGAAAGTTGTGTTTTGCACATGATGGTGATGTAAAGCATCACCTCTTACACTGACAGAGAGACATACAGGCGAATTTAATATACTGTGATACCCCAAAGTTCTAACAATATAGGGGACTAAATAAACAAGTGAATGGCCTGATAGATTTATTTGATTATTGGCAAAAAAACTCAATGCCTCTAACTTTAAAGTGTCAGCAACTTTAAGTGATCTATCCACTGCTGTAATGTTACTGAAAAATAATTACATACAAGATATAATCACCTTTTGTTTTCTTTTAAGTGTGAGTAATTTCAAATGATTAAAAATTAGAACAGAATTTACAACATCAAAGAGGAAGAGGCTTTTTTTAAACATCAAGTTTTATGAAAAATGAAGAAAATAGTTAAATTAATTTACCTATGTTGTGTACTGTTACCTAGAACTTAGAAACTGCTCATTATGCCACAACAAAGCCTTCAAGAAAGGATTGCTTTCTTGAAATGTTCAACTAACACAGATATAAAAAAAAATTAAGATAAACTGAGTTTGAGTGAGTGGTAATGAAAGCCTTAAAACCACACACAGAGCAAGGAAACAGCTGCATTTTGGTTAACCAGAAAGCTAATCAACTATGATAGAAGTAAACAAGATTTATCGTTATATCTGCCAAAGATTATTAAGCATTTAAATATTCATTTCACTTCTTTAAATCAGGATTATTGATGCATTACAAAATGGCACTACACTATCCTAAACTATTATAAAGAATGCACATATTAATTTCCATTTCGAAAAAAAAGTTTTAGTAGATTAGGTTTCTTTGAACAACTTTTAAGGAAGGTAAGGTGTTCCTGTACACTAGTCAGTAGCTCAGGCTCCCTAATTTACTTTAGATCACATAAGAATTAGCTAGGTGGTGGACTTCTGCCAGTGCTTACATCATAAAACCACCCCCTGCCTGGGTGTGATTGGAATTCTTCGCCTAAGACTGACCCTGAATTTAAAAAGGCAGTTGTAGGTTCTGCCTGAGGAGCCCATAAAGTTGTAAGAAGTTTGGAGAGCAAGTTTGCACACATAGGACAGGCTAGAGTTGCTGATTCTTTACTTTCATAACTACCCTTTCTTCCTAAAGAACACAGATAGCCATGCTGCATCAAAATGATCTTTCTTTATCACTTTACTTTGTCTGCTTAATATACTGAGCACATCCTTCACACCCAGTATTAGTGCCTTTCACCCAATGCTGACACAAACTGGAGTGAAAGCAGTGGATTTCTCAAGGAGGGTCCCCAAGTGCAGGGCCACCTTGAGGACACTTGTACCTCCTCCAACATAACATAGTTTGTGCTGCTGGGAGAGCAGGAATAGAAACAGCATTTACTGGTGTATTCCCTAATGGTGTCTCTACCAGCCCATCGCTTTTTGCCTTTTTTTTTTTTTTTTTTTTTTTTTTAAAAAATTTTTCACCTACCTTCAACCTTTGGGGAAGCCGTTCATGGGTTCAAAAAAAAAGTATGATTTTACGATGGAGGGGAGAAAACAAATAGACATGACATACAGATACTCCTTTCATAAGCTCTCCATCCAACCTCTGTACAACTTCACTAAATTATGTACATTTTGCTCTGTCTTGGAACTTCCACCACTGCAAGGGACTTCTGACTTACTGCAGATTCTCTGCTGTGAGAATCTGACTAAAGGGCTATTAAAAACTTACACTCCACACCCCCCCCCCCCCCCCCCCCCCCCCCCCAACAACCACACGACAAACTCTTCCTACATGAGGCGCGGAGGCCCTGTTTTTTTCATTTCACTCCTCGCCCCCCTCTCCCCCCCGCTTCC
>JANHGN010002696.1:0-33036 GCA_024605025.1 Megaceryle maxima
TTCAAAATACAGAAAATGTCATAAAGCATTGTTGTTCATGCTCAGGAAACGAACTCTTCTAGTCATCATTATCCAGATACAGTCTTGTTTTGTAGTATGATATACTGTGGTATCAATGAATAGATAGAAGATCAGACACAATAGATTAATAAAGGAAGAGGAATTGTAATACACTTTAATCTTAGAAGGGTATTAAACTTTTAGAACACTCTCCAGTTGTCACAGTACAGAAGATATGTGCTGGCTCTTTGGTGTTATTGTTAAATCTCTGTATGTGCTTAGGATACCTGTATGATACTTTGTAATAATTCCCCTATGTGTTAAATAATGGAAAATCTATCCCCCATAGGAATGGAAATCCATTTAAAAAAAAAATATCCTGGGTTGTTTTTTGTTTGTTTGTTTGTTTGTTTTTGTTTGTTTGTTTGTTTGTTTTTTGTTGTTGTTGTTTTTTTCTAATAGAGAAAAGGAAAAATCTATCTCTTTAGTTGTAAAATATTTTTGTCTTTAAATTGTTGCACTTAACAGAGAGCGACTTTACACATATTTAGGGATAAATCTCATCTTAAACTGATGGACGTTGCCACGTCCATCTGGTATTAATTGTTCTAAATGCTCCTTATTTACACCTGAGGATATTGCCATTATTGCACAGCACTCCTTTAAATGAAGTCACTGATAAAAAGACATTGAAAAAAAAAAAGATCTTTCTATCACTGTGAGCTGAACTAGATCCTCCAATTGTCTGGAAAAAAAAAAAAATCCTTAATAGTTTTATTTGTGTTATGTATTATCTTCAGAGATAGCTAACAGGTGACACTTAAGGAGTTTTAATAGAGATGAGATGATGGCAAAGTTGAAAGCATTAACAAGGTGTTCCTAAATTTATGGGAAAGAAAAAAGAAAATTTTGTATTTCTTTGTCATAATTGCTTAATGACTCAGTAGTGAGGTTTCACAGTTAGCAAAAGCACTGTCCTTTATCTTCTGAATAACTATGGTAATTTTCTGTTCATGCTGCTTTCAATCTGAGGAGGCAAGAAGGTTAAAAGAGGAATTAAGAAAAGAAGTTTCTAGTTGATGCAGAGGTTACATATTATCGGTGTTACCTTCTGTGACACTCATTTTCCCTAGAGTTTCTTCAACCAAGTAATGGTTTTGCCCAGTGTTGCTTCATTTAGATCATTAGGTAGCAGACTGAAAACTCTTCCTTCTATCTCAAAAAACCCAACACAACAAAGTACAAAATGTTGATCATAGAATAATGAGGAAAGATCATTCATCCTGATCTTTCTCTGATATAATTCGCTTCTGGGAGCTTATTGCAAGAAGGCATTTAATATCTTGTCTGTCTGCAGCTAACCTTATAAGTCTTGTTAAATAAGGCAGGCTATAGTTTCATAAACACTTAAGCTGGTACTATTGTCCAAACCTGGATTCTTCCTTGAGCCAGTGTGCAAGATGATGATTAACAGTCAGAGTTGGAATATTTGCTTTATTCCAGTTCCATGCAGAGAATGGTGATACGAAATAATTCCCAAAGATAGCACATGCCCAGGAATCATAGAGGGTCTTATATACAACAAGGTAACTAAGAATAAATCACACCACAATACCTATGACATCATTGCAAGAGTTCATTTGTGCATGTCTTGACTCCTGCCCGGCTTGTTATACAAAGGTGGCGTACATTTACATAGGGAGTACCCTCCTAGAGCTGTGCATTTCAGTATTATAATGTATTATACTCAGCTTAAGGTAACTAAAAGTTACATCTCAATTCTGTCATCAGTTCCTAAGTCTTCAATCAGCCTTGCATTCTGCTAGAAATCCTACCCATGCCCTGTAAAGAAAATTCTTGGCCCTAATGCTAACGATGGTTGACTAAAAATAATTGCAGTGTTCTGTTCTTGGGGACCTTTCATTCTAGTTGCCATGGTCCCCAAACAGGCTTTTCATGGTTGTCTAACTTTGTAACTCTGTGCTTGCCTGATTTTGGGCCTTTTAAACTTTTTTTTTTAACTTTTTTTAACAACTTCCAGAAAAAGTAGTCTTACTACCCCTTCCCATTTCAAGCTGTTTCCTCTGTCTTGGCAGATGGATTCTGAAGCTGGGGTTAGAGAACTGTTTCAGATTAATACTGACTGGTTTATTTCTTTGCCAGGATGATTTCCATATAGTTGAATTTCCAGATGGGGTTCACCACTTGGCTGCAGAAACAGTTCTGCTAGCTCAAGGGAATAGCAGCACAATGACCAGAATAAAGCTCTAAATTGAAGGCATTTTTGTTTAGTGGCAGCCCCGGTTAGTTGCTGTAGAACTTTATGAATTCACAAATTAACAGGTGGGTGTGTAACAGAGGCTATGTGCAAATTGCATTGGCAGATGCAGCGAAGGTGATGGCATGGCTCTTTGGGCAAGCAGCACACCCTGGTTTGGGTTGGATATGTCATGCCTGTTCTGCACACAGATACCAGTGCTCTACAGCACTGAAGGTATCTCATAGATGCTCATGTATCATACATAAAAGCTTCTCCAACATGGTAATGTTTGCCTTTATCACTGTCCTGAGTGACTACATCTTCACACTGGAGAACAGGGACCAGAACTGCCATCTAGCTACATTTTGGCACTAATTGCACAGCCACTTTGCATGCCGCTGTTGGTGAAATCTGCTGAGGACCATGGGTTCTTGACAGGAGAAACTGAAGTCATTCACAGCACTGAGTGGCATGTGCATCAGGCACTGAGTAAAGCTGCGGGAAAATTAATTAAGAAGCTGGAAACTGTCCACAATACATGCAATGTTTTTGTGCATTATTTCAGAAGATTTTTTTTTTTTTTTTTTAATTCTGAATTTGCAGAAACCAGTGAATTAAGGAAGGGAGCAGAATGGAGAATTTCAGAATTCCCTCAGCCTCACTGTAATCCTTTTATTATGGATTTAGTTGAGTTACAGGAGGAATAAACTAAACTGGCACATCACATAGGATAATCCACACAGTATACAAAAACTACTTTTATGGAGAAGGCTAAACAAAGTCAGAAGAGAGCACAGATTTCAGTGTGACATGACTGCAAGCAGACCTAGCTTATACTACCTCGTTTGCTATAAGTTTTGGCCTACAGAAATTTTCTCGCAAAAATAAGTGTCACTGAAAACAATTACAGCAACTCCAGAAAATAAGCAAAGGAACAACAGAGGACACAAGTGAATTGCACATACGATTTTTCCCAGGGACACAGTAGTTCAGACTAATTGAGGCAAAATGGATGGAGCACAACCTTGATGTGAATCTTGTTTCTGGTATTAAGTCCCACCGAGCTGGACATAACTGAAATTTTCACTCAGGGAGCAGCAGGACAAATTCTTGAAGATACATGTAAGAGTTATCTCAGATCATATGGACAATGGTCAAACTAGGAGGGATAAAATAGCTTTTTCATAAATTAGTTATTTTTTTGTTTGGGTTTTTTTTGTTGTTGTTGTTTTGGTGGGGGTTTTTTTTGGTTGTGTTTTTTTTTGTTTGTTTGGGTTTTTTTGTTGTTGTTTGGTTGGATTTTTTTCCTTTTTTTTCTTTTTTCAAGAAAAGTTGAATAGGAAACAAAATTGAAAAGATAATGTTTCCAGCTTGACTATTGCTGATTTCAAAGGAAGAAAAAAATTAACAAGTGTGACAAATGACCTGTATACTATAACATGATAGTTTTGAAAGAAATATTTCTTAAGGATGTTACTGAGTACATAGGATTCTGTGTATGTGTCTTATTTAAGAGCAACAATATAAGGTATACTGGTGTATGACAGCAGCTGAAATACTAGTCAGCGTTAGCCCCTCACAATACAGTATAAGATTTTCAGGGCCCAGCTGTTGAGTATGTAGCATACAGCTCAAGTGCTGAGATGGGTGACAGAGTTAAGAAGGGGCAAAAACAATGAAGTCATTAAAGAAAAGTGAGAGCGAGGCAGTGCGTTTTCTGACAGGAATTGGAAAGATTATAATGAGGCAAGGAATAAAATGGTTCATTGAGGAAACTCAACACAGGGCAAACCTTTGTGGCTGCAGCTCAGCTATCAGTAAAAGGACATAGCTGTGACTATTGCCTTGAAAGGAAAAGAAACTAGACAGCAGCTCATGGGCTTATGGCACATGCTGATGCCAGGCTCCCAAGGTGTGAGAGGGTGGCAGTGAACACAGGTGGTCAAGGGTCTTGCCTACCTTCCTCACATCATGGTCCACACCATCCTCACTGTTGCTCTTGAGGATTGACATAAAGATCCTAGAGCTTCTCAGTGGCTGCTGATGTGTAGGGGATGTAGTTATATGAAATGTAACAGCTACAGAAAGACTTTTTATTGTAAATTATATTGTAAAGATTATACAGATAGTGCTGCAGGGGAGATAGAGAAAAAGTTGCAAAGGTGAATGTTTAATTGTGGTTATGTATTTATAACTGAATCCCTTTTCAAAGCTAACAGAATAGATATTTGATATTTAGCTGTGATTCTCCAAGGCCTCCAGACCATCTTTTGTTTCCTCCTTCAAGGAAGCTAGAAAGACTTTTAACTCCATTATCAATATTTTTTGCACCTTCCTATGCTCAGGGAAAGTGTCCTTGAAAGGGCAGCAGTTTCGGATTTGCTGATTGTCGTGTAGACAAGGATGTTTTCAAAATAAAGGCTCACAATCCATTTGTAAATCTTCCTGAATATATGAAAGTCTAATCAGGCTGACTTAGACAGCCAAACTATGGCATATCTCATTTGAATTCTCTTTTCCCCCAGGCCTTGTGTACAAGAACTATGCATACATTGTATTGTAAGTTGAAAGCATGAATGATAACAATACTCAGCACTGGTGGAGTTCTGAATGTGTTTTAGTTTTAAATGCATCTGAGCATTCATCTTTTTCATATACTGGATGTAGGTGTAACAGCCCCATATAATGCCTTTTTCTGTCACTCACAATATAGTCCTGAAGCAACACAACCTTCTACTGCCCCATTTTCCCTCACTGTAAGTAGTTAACAGTATTTTCTGCAGGAAGCTACAAGTTTATTGATTTGTTAGATGAACAGTGATCCTGCAGACTCTAGTCACGTGGGTAGTTCCTCCTTACAGGAAAGGTCTTCTTGAGTAAAGATGTACTGGTTGTTTGGGCACGTTTTGTGGGTCTTCTCTCCATTCAGAGAAATTGATTTTATTAAAATAATAATTTGCTGGTTATTAAGTACACTGAACTGCTGGCTGGTTTTGATTTTCAGCCTTCCATAGTCTATATGTAAACAGTGACACTTCTCACATCACTGAAAACTGTTCTTCACAGCTGTCTCTCTTACAGTACCTATTTGAAATGTCTTTCTTCTCAGTGACAAGCATTTGAGGAAAAACTGTTCTACACAGGTATGCAGCAAGTTTAATTTTTCTAAGCAATATGGGTAAAACAGAGTTCTACCACCCTCAGGGGAAAGGCCAAAGTAGCTTGTGTCATTCCACTGCCGACATCAGAAAAGTAATTTCTGTGGTCATGTCTTAATGGAAGTAAGTCTAGTCTGTTTTGCTTGTGACAGTAACTGGTGAGTGATCTCTCCTTACCCTTATCTTGACACACAAGCCTTTTGTTGTATTTTCCCTCCCCTGTCCAGTTTGGAAGGGGAAGTGGTAGAGCAGCTTTGGTGGGCACCTGACATCCAGCCGGGGTCAACCCACCACACTTCTTGTTGTTACTGTGCTCTGTGATTGTTGCATGCAACTTGTCACTGTCTTTTTTTCCCCTTTACTAAGCATTGCTTTTTTCTACATTCATTAACATAAGGTAGTTCCTTTATTTGGCATATTGGGTGATGGCTCAAGGAACCAAAAAACAGTCCTGAAGAAGTTAATTTAATTTACTGCTTTGTCAGACACATCACAGTGGTCCGTGTATTTTGTACTAGCGTGGCTGGGTGATGGCTGAGGTGCACATTTTATATCTCTTTTTGGGGGCTTGGGTTTTTTTTGTTTCATTAACCTGACTTTAAAAGTCAAGTTGGTTGCTCTTTGGACTGCAAACAGTCCTCCTGTTTGTCCTCCCAAAGAATGGGAAGAGATTTGACGTCTCTAAAATATTTACAGGATGGGAAAACCTTGCTAAATTTAGTAAGATAACATATTTTCATTGATATCTTGGCAAGTAAAAGTGATCCAGAGTACTACTTTTCTAATTTCTTTGCTTGTTTGTCTCTCTTAGCGAGGAGACACCACTGCAAATTCCCATTGTAGAGAAGAGATGACAGAAAGTTTGACATGCTGTCATTATGGAAAAGAATACTAATTCACACCTTGTTACTGGCAATTACTGTGCTCCTAAGAGTAACCTTTTCCTTAGCATCAGTTATGTTTAAACCAGATGCAAAATAGAAGGGAGTCTATATCGTATACTCTCATAAAATGTGCTCTATCATGTTTTTTTAAAAGCAACATCATTGACTAAATGGCTCTTTCCATTGCAGTGAGCTCATTTCACAGCACCCAGGAAGGAAGCCCGAGACTGTGTCTTTGTGTGCTCAGTTTGCAGCCATTGCATTTGTGTCCTTATCTTAATAAACGTGAGCTACACTATGAATAGACTTCATCTGAATTAAAGATAATTAAGATCTGAATTAGAGAATTAAGGTTGACTGCAAAATCTGTCACCTTTTTCATCCACAGCAATGAGGCTATTTGTGCTGCACGGTAGGTACGATGTGACTCCATTGCCTCTGCCCAAGAGAGGAGATGCTGATGGTAGCTGAGTAGCGTGTATAACTAATGAGTATCGGCGATGAGAAAATGATAAACTTCAGAGTTCTTTTAGGAGGAAAAAAAAAAAAAAGGGGATAAAGCATTTCTGGAAAATAACTTTTAAATAACTGTTAAAATGAGGACTCTAAGGGGATCAACATTTAAGGGGGCTACATTTAATGTCTGAATTACTTGAAACTGCAATTTGCTTTTGTCAGAATCAAATATTCCAAGAAAATTGTACTCAGAGCTATTGTACAAGATATATTTCGAAGTCCTTGTGATTCAAGTATAAAGAAAAATGTCAGGAAACATTATGATTTGTTCTCATCTTTTATTTTATTTTTTTCAAAATCCTAGATAATAAAGCCCTTATTTCACATCTAGAAATACTTGAAATAATAACACTCTTCAGGGGGGAAACAGACTGCACGGCAGTTAAGCTATTATTTTCACTAAACCAAATAATAGGCTTTAATAAAAAGCCTCTTCTTAGCTGTATTGTCCATTATTAACATCACTACATCAGTCCTGTGATTTTCTTAGTTCTAAAGGACTCTTGCTGCTTTTTCCTCAGGAGAGAGTGGTCATCTATACATTAGTAGCTGATGTATATGGCTGACACCCACCAGTTGTGCCTGTCTGCAGAAATCTGTGTTTTCTATGGCCAGCTGCTTTTTGCGACACAAGAAGGAAGAAGTCTCTTAACAGCTGATGCACTTTGGGCACTTGAGTTTGGTCGGTCATCCCTGTGTAAAGTGAATGGCAACTTTAATAAGCTAGCTAAAAATATTGTGTACAAGGCACTTGGGATTGCAAATGCTTTGAATTTTCTGTGTATTTGTGAAGATTAAAGGATATTTTAATACTAACCAAAGGAATCATTACTGCCGGGGGGTTGTCTGTATTGAACCAGAGCTGAAATATAGAATGGAATATTTTGAAGGCAAAACCTTTCATTTTGTTTAATGCTGCTGTCTCCACACATTCTTATAATGAGAAGGCCAAGACTTTGGGTTTTCAAGAATAGAGCCTGCTGAATTGTCTGCATCTCTGAGTTCAGCATCCTGCAGATCAGAAAACCTCCAGAGTTTGCACTCTGAGTGCCCAATAGCTTCTTTAAACCAATATATTTAATCTTTATAGCCAGAAGAGAACAGAACACAAGAAAAAGGCATTTTAACACAATAAAGGAGCTACATGCCTGTCTTTCTTACTCTTAGCCTAAGGCCTTTGCCCTGTGGTGTGGAGTTACAGAAGTTTTGCTTCTTCAGATCCTACAGTAGAATCAATGCTCTTTATTCTCTATGGAATTTCTATAGGGAGATTACTTTAGTCTATCTTAATTTTTTAACTGTTGCCCTTCTTTTGGATCACTTTACCCCCAGACTGGCAAAACCAGCTGCATTGCCCTGGCTCATAGTCTGTTACAGGCTGGAGATTATTACGTGTATTTCACTGTCAGGGCTTCATCTTATTTTGGTAGTTACTGTTTGCTCCCTAGGAATTATTTTCAGCTAGATCTTTCGCCAGACCTGGCCTGGAGTGCAGTCTCAAAACTATTGTAGTGACAATAACCTCTGAAACTGATGAAAGCAATGTTGAGGAAGAATAAGCAAGAGTTAGAACAAGAGTGAATACTGATTTCTTAGTCACCATTTCCAGAAAAGAAATGGATTTAGTTGTGTCTTGAAAGCAGCATCTTCTAAGGTAAGCACAAAGATCTTTCAGTGATCCTTCACTCCGTTTAGCAGGAGGCTGATCATTTGAAGCCATTGAATAATTTGTGAGCTTTCTAGACAGTCTGTCATTCATTAAACTAACATAAAATATACCAAACTTTCTGATTACAGTATCACAATAACCAATATTTTAAAGTTAACTGTACATCCTTTGCAGCCTGTGCAAACTTCAAGGTTATTGACTGACTTGGTTCTTACTCTGTTATGTGTAGCTGAGTGCCAGTGAGAAAGGACTACTCAGAGGTTCCATTATGTTTTGATAAACACCCTGTCTCAAGGCAAGGTGTTTCTTCCAGAATGCTATTTATGACATTTTTTTCCTATAAGGAAATTGCCCATAATAAAGTGCTGAGAAATGTTATATTTTTGCAGCAAATATGAAATTTTCAAAGTCATTGGCAGTGTGCCTTATGAGTCCAAAAACATGTTTGAAAGCCACAGGGAGTTTTGTGGGGTGAACATTTTCCTACTAATGCAAATATCACTAGTCCAAATGCAAGAAAAAATTTCATAGTTGTCAGGCTTTTCTGTGTTGTGCTGTACCATCACTGAGCTACATGGCTGAAAGTAAAAAATTATTTTGTTTTCTTACAAAGTAACAGATCTCGTGTATTAAGAAAAATGGACCCAAGTCTTGGACCTAAAGTTAAGAGCAAACAAAGTGATCACTGGTTTTCAGTTGTCATCTTTGAGGCCAAAACTTTAAGTGAACAGGCTAGGGCTTGTGTCTTCATCAGTTGCTAATTGTATTGTGGCTATTCCTGCTAGCTTTTGGCTAGCTTAAGGAGTATGTTTCCAATACACAAGGTATTTTATGGGATGCTGGACAGCCATTTCACCATCTGAAATTGTGGTGGTCATTTTTCTACCTGGAAGTAAGTAGTCAGATGGCCATATATGCACCAATGCAGAGATTAAGCAATAACATAATCATGACACAAAATGTATCAAATGCTGCTTTCTTTCTATTTGTCCTGCCCTGAAAGGTTTAAAGACAAGATTTTCAGTGTAGTATTGCTGTTTTTCTGGGTACTCCTTTGATAGAAAGTATCTGCAGCCTAGCTCACAGCTGAGTCCTTTGCCTGTATAGTACAAAGTATAGATTTATGGGTTACATTATGTTGTCTCTTAACAGAGGAAAGTTATTTTCCCTTGTTTGAAAAACAAGAATTTATTTTAGAAAGCCTGGAATCTCTCACTTCATCTCCTCAGTATAACTGGACTGTAACTGCTCTTATGAAATGGGATCTTCCCTCAAACATGACAAGAATTTCCAAGCAAACTTTTAGTTTCATTAATTAACCAAACAAATGGAATTCCACTGGTCAAAGAATGGTTGTTTTCTTCAGCTTTTTGCACAACTGCTCTGGGAACAGAATTATTTAAGTACCCCATTTCTAAGATCCAATTTTTTTTCTATTACCACTTTTCTGTAATACTGTGTACTACTAATCATGTCACTTCACTAAAGAGAGGTTCAGCTTAGTTCTTTCAGAGAGCTGGTAAGATATTTAGAGCAAATCAATCTTGTCCTCGTAGTGCTTGGGCAGAATGATTTGCTATAATGAGTACATCCCATGGCAACTCCTATACCATAGCATAAAGTAGGTGGGCTAATCTCTAAAATACAAAACACTTCCTTCAAGAAGCCACACAGCAATGTGTGAGGGAGACCCTTTTAATCTGGAATAGTGGAATGTTAAAAGCTCAGGATGAAATTATAATTGTAATGTGCTGTCCCAGACATCAAGGGTTTTCTGGCTTTCAGTGGATACTACTGAAGGCCCCTGTGAAACAGCAAAGTGAGTGCTACATGGGGGATTTTAAGGCAGACTATCAGGGGTGCTTGCATATGGTGGGATATCTGTGTCTATGACATATCACCCTTTCACACTGGAGAAACTTCTTCCAAACTTTTATGTTATTAATACCATAAAGGTGAAAAATAATTTTAAATAGTCTATTTCTTTCGGCATTCACTAAGGGGAACCACAAAAAGAGGGTTGTGTGCCAGTCTGCCAGACAGCCTGAATCTTCAGCTGCAAAGCACCTTCCAGAAGCCATCTAAGTTCTTCCATTTAGCCAGAAATTCTCATACAGCCCATGAATTTTCTACAGTCTTTCAACCTGTGCACTGATCAAATTTTCATTAGACTAGAACTTCAGGTGTTACATGGCTAATAGCTGCTGTTACCTGCAAAGTTAAAGCTCTAAATTCTGTGGAGCCTTAGATACAATTCTGACCATACCAGTACAAGCTTTCAAGCACTATCCACCAGTACATGCTTTCAAGCCCTATTCCAAAGGTATATGGGGTGCTCTGAAATCTACAGGCTCCATAGGCATAGCCAAAAGAGTCTTGTATGTGTATATTTGCCAAATAACTAGTGTTCAGCTACATACTGAAAGACTGGAAGTGGTCTTCTGCCAACAATGATTTGGAAGCCAATTGATCAATAAATGGTGCTCAGGTAAACACTTGTACCTAGTCATTTATTCCCTTCAAACATTTACAATAAGGAACATTCTAATAATTACTCGGTATCATAGCCTCCAGGAAAGAAAACAACGGGCTGACTTAATCCCTGGTGTAATCGTAGTTAAATTTGCCTTTTGCAGTTATTTAGAATGTCTTTTAAGGAATGGCAGATTGGGTCTGGCATTGAGTTTGTTCAAAGACTATATATGAGGAAGCCTTTATTTCTCTCTGGCCTCTAAAGCCTCCTGAAAATTGACATGGAGTATCATGGGTGTTAAATCATTCAATCTATTTCTAAACCCATTACATCTATTTCTATAAGCTTTCCCCAATTCTTGTTAATTTCTTTGTAATTTGAGTGCAAACTGAGATCCAGAATTTAATTTCTGGATCTCTCTTTCTTTCAGCACATAATGATATTTGAAGTTATGCTGGGAAATGAGTTGTAGTTTCATTAAAGCAATTTTACCTGCATCTAAACCCATGTTAACTAGAGCTTTGAAAAATATTTCTGGCAGGTCATTTACTCTTAGTCTGTCAGAACTTTGTTCAAAAATATGTTGTGGTACTTTTGCCTGTTTGTAAACCAAAATTGTTCAACTCCTTCCTTTTCTGAAATTAATTACAAACTGAGGGTCACTTGAAAGTTGCTTGTTTCAGTGGCATCTTTGATTGCCTTTCGTGATGTGTATTAAGAAGCCCAGGTCAGTGTTACATTATTTTTGCTCTCTTAGTAGACTGTTGAAACTTCTGTGGAAAAGTGGAGGAAAATGAGATTTCGAGGGAACAAAATTAATGCTGTTTTCAGTACACATTTCTAAAATGCTTCTGATTATTTTTTACAGCTTGCTGGTAAAAAACATTACTAGTACAATCACTCCTGGAAGAAGAACGATAGAAAAGACAGTTTGAAATTTTCATCCAAGCACATATAAATATAGATTCAGTTGTAACCAATGTCAGTTATTGCTTGATAATCCTTGTCCAGGCTGATAAGACCAGCGGGCTTTCAGTCTTTTTATTTCGTTGATATACTGTATACTGTAGCCCTATTTCTTTCCTTTAATCAGCTAAAAGTATTACAAGGAGTATGTTACAACAAAGTATCATTTCCTCTTAGTAGGAAGTATGAAAAATAATAAAAGCAATATGAGGCTTGGCAGGTGTATTTAATCTGAAAATCAGGATTTTGACATGGCCAATGCACATTGGGAAGAATGAACTTTTAAATACACGACAGCAAGACAGCAGTTCATTCTCAGATCAGTACAATACATGGTGTTGACTAGTGGTAGATTTTACATTGATTTCTGTATCTGGTGAGTTGAATCTCTTGAGCAGCAGGTGCTTTTGTAACTCATAAAATTGTCCTCCTGACACATCTTTTTGTGCAGGTTTCCTAGTGTCTTTAGAGTGTGTTAAGGCTATCCAAACTTGGGCTGGTGTTTGAAATTCTGCTGAAGTTTGGGGGGGGGTTGATTTTTTTGTTTTGTTTGTTCATTTTAATCTTAGAATCATAGAATTATAGAAAGGTTTGGGTTGGAAGGGACTTTTAAAAGTCACCTAGTCCAACTCCCTGGCAGGGAGCAGGGACAGCTGAAACTGGTTGCTCAGAAAGCAGGTTGCTCAGAGCCTTGGCCAACATGACCTTAAATGTTTCCAGGGATGGGGCATCGACCACTGCTCTGGGCAATCTGGGCCAGTGTTTCACCACCCTCATTGTAAAAAGTCTTCCTTTTATCTAGTCTGCATCTCCCTCTTTTAGTTTAAGACCATTACCCCTTGTGCTATTGCAACAGGCCCTGCTGAAAAGTTTTCCCTATCTTTCTTATAGGCCCCCTTTAAGTACTGAAAGGCTGCAATATAATGTCCCCAGAGCTTTCTCTTCTCCGGACTGAACAACCCCAGCTCTCTCAGCCTTTTCTCATAGAGTTAGAGTTCTGTGTGCTATTTTAGTCCTCATTGATAAATGTGTTTATTTTTAAAAGTTTAAACTTTAAGACTCTAGCTTTTAGATGCATAAAGACAAGAGTTGGTCTGCGTCACTGAAGATATACTGAAAAGGGATGTAAAGGCAATAAAGAGCTGAGATCAGAGAGGTCCTCAATAATTACATCTAGAGTTCATGGAGAAAGGGACATGCTTTGTGTAATTGCAGATAGAAAGCATAATTTGGTCACATTCATTGTTTTGTTAGCAAGTTCTCTATGAAGGGAAATGAAAATTCACATTAGTATGAAATAAATATTTTTCTAGAAAGCTCTTTCTGATGTTGAAGTGCAGTGCCAAATATTGATCAACTTTGAAATACTTTCTTAAACATTTTAAATACTTTTTACCATCTGACAAAGCTAATAACTCCAATCAACACCCTTGTGCATGTTCTTTCAGTGCATCAAATATGACCCACATATCCATCAGATTGGTCATTCTGTCGTATCAGACTAAAACCTGTGAAAAGTGGTTTTATATGTATCTCTGTTTAACTATTTCTGCCATAGTGTAGTCAAATATCCTGGCCAGCTATGGGCAGAGATACTTAACTTTTAATTTTGTGAGAAAGGAATTTAGGCTTCTGTCATTTCTTGGTCATCCAACTTTATCTGCAAAGCCCAAGCAGGGACAGGAATGAGCCATGTGAGAAACTGTCTGCATCTACAGCACCACCTGTTCATGCTGATTGGGTCAGGATGAGAAAAGTCCTTGCTTCTCTTTGAAAAAAAAAAAAAAAAAAAGATGAAGACCAGTCTATTTCCCTCCTTCACATGCTGGTACCATCAGAAAATACTGAGCACTTCTCATGGGGGAAATTAAGAAGGCCCATGTGTGCATGTTGCTAGCTGAGAGGTGTGCCAGGAGCAAGGAGATGTGAAAAAAACATAGACAACCCAAACTTTCTCTAGTGGGCAAAAGAAACCTGTGCCTTTGGAATATCTCCATACAGAAGTTGTTTGGGGCTTGATTTATTGATTTATTTCTATTAAAATAGCTTTTGACTCCTCACATAAGGCTTATAATTGGGGTAGGACAGTAGTAACTGTCAGAAGATGTGACAGCGTCAGTGTAACTGTATCTATAGTAGGGACAATAGCCCAGGAATTACACTGGTGGAACCACTCTTTGAACTGAAATATTGAAGCCAGTATAAAATTGACGGGTGTTGGTATAACATGATTGGTTCCATTTAACCATCTGGATGGGGGAAAGCCAGAGGTAAGCTACACTCTAGCTTCTCCTCAGGCTGCAGTGGTTGTAGCAGCCCCCAGCAGCTCTAGCACACAGGCAACATCAGCGGTTGAGGGGCAGAATGCCTGAGATTGGGTATGCCCATCAGAGGGAAATGTGTTTCCACATGGGGCTGACAGAGCTTTCTTCACCTCTCTGGGAAGAAGAACTTAAAACTAAGGGATAGAAGGGATCAAGAAGGAAGAAAGAAGTTCGATTGCAACCCTGGATTTCAGGAGGGCTCACTTTGGCCTCTTCAAAGGCCTACTTGGAGGAATCCCTTGGGCTAAGACTCTAGGAGATAAGGGTGCCCAAGAGAGCTGGTTGATATTCAAACATCACTTCGCCCAAGCTCAAGACAGGTGCATTCCTCTGAGTAAAAAATCAAGAAGAGGAGGCAGGAGACCAGCATGGATGAGCCAGGATCTGCTGAAAAAAAACTCAAGTGGAAGAATGAAGTTCACAGCCTGTGGAAAAAGGGACTGGTCTCTTGGGAGAATTATAGGAACACTGTCAGAGTATGTAGGGATGCAGCAATGAAGGCCAAGGCCCTCTTTGAATTAACTCTGGCAAAAGAAGTAAAGGAGAACAAGAAGGGCTTCTTCCAATACATCAATGGTAAAAGATTAAGGAAAATGTGGGGCCACTGCTGAGTGATGTGGGAGCTCTGGTGACAGAGGAAGCAGAGATGGTGGAGTTACTGAAGGCCTTCTTTGCTTCACTCTTCACTGCTAAGACCAGCCCTCAGGAATGCCTGACCCTGGAAGTAAGAATGAAAGCCTGGGGGGAGGAAGTCTCTGCGTTGGTTGATGAGGATTGGGTTAGAAATCACGTGGGTAAACTGAACACACACAAATCTATGCGCCCCGATGGGCTGCACCCATGAGCACTGAGGGAGCTGGCTGATGTTGTTGTACTACCACTCTCCATCATTTCTGAAAGATCATGGAGAACAGGTGAGGTGCCTGAGGACTGGAGGAAAGCCAGTGTCACTCCAGTCTTCAAAAAGGGCAAGAAGGAAGACCCTGGTAATTACAGACCAATCAGCCTCACCTCCATCCCTAGAAAGGTAACTGTCTTGGTCTGAGTGAGAACAGAACTAATTCTGTTCAGTGATTTTACTTTTCAGTTCAGTTCTTCTCACTCCCTGCACTGTCTGAAGTCAGCAGCCTGTTTTCCCAGGCAGTGGCTGCTGCTGGCAGTGATAACACCCCATGGTCAGAGTTAGTACCAAGCACTGGTGTGCAGACCAAGGCCACTGCTGGATCTTGTGTCCCACACTGGGGGTGCAGAAAGCAAAAGGCTGCACCTGCAGGGAGGAGTGGACAGGGCAGGTGACCCCAAACTGACGAGCAAGGGATTCCAGCCCATATACGTCATATTGGGTATAAAGCTGAGGTATCAGCGGGGTCTTGTCCCTCTCTTTTCCCTCTTGGCCTGTTTTGCCAGCTTTGCTCGGGTCCTTTTACGGTTTCTTCCTCAGAGCATCTGAGGAGGATCGTGTCTTTTCTGCCTTCGATCCTGATCTGTGTGCCCTGAATCCAGCACCAGAATCCAGATCCTGAACACAGCTCCCGTCTGCTGTGGGGCCCAGTCTGAGACTCTCCTGGTGCCTGCTCCACAGCATCAGTGGTGATGGTGACATAATTGCCACCAGGGGGTTTGGGTTTGATACTGGTTTCGTATATATTTGTATATACTCCAGTTTTTATTATTATTATTTTCATTTTCATTCCAGCTGTTCTAGTTTCCTTTTCTACTGTCTGAGTCTCTCTCCCTTATTCCCTTTCTCTTCCCCTTTGGGGAGGGAGGGGGGTTAACAGAGAGCATTTGTTATAGGTCTAAGGGGCCACCCTGACCCTAAACCATGACAGTACTGGAGCATCTCATTCAGGAGATCATATCTCAGCACATGGAAGAAAAGAAGGCTATCAACAGTAGCCAACACAGGTTTACTAAAGGGAAGTCATGTCTGATTGATCTGATAGCCTTTTGTGATGGTGTGACTGAATGGGTAGATGTAGGGAGAGCAGTGGATGTTGTCTGCCTTGACTTCAAGCAAGGCTTTTGACACTGTCTCCCATAACATACTCATGGGTAAGGTCAGGAAGTGTGGGTTAGAAGAGCAAACAATGAGATGGGTAGAGAATTGGCTGAACAATAGAGCTCAGAGGGTTGTGATCAGTGGTGCAGAGTCCAGCTGGAGACCTGTAACTAGTGGTGTTCCCCAGGAGTCAGTTCTGAGTCCAGTCTTATTCAACATCTTCATCAATGACCTAGGTGAAGGGACTGAGTGTACCCTCAGTAAGTTTGCTGATGATACTAAGCTGGGAGGAGTGGTGTATACACCACAAGGCTGTGTTGTCATCCAGCGAGATCTGGACAGACTGAAGAGCTGGGCAAAGGAAAAGCTAATGAAGCTCAGCAAGAGTAAGTGTAGAGTTTTACACCTGGGGAGGTACACCATGTACCAGTACAGTTTAGGGGTAGACCTGCTGGAAAGCAGCTCCATGGAGAAGGACCTAGAGTCCTGGTCGACAATTAAGTTATCCATGCAACAGCAATGTGGTCTTGCAGCCAGGAAGGCCACAAGGTATCCTGAGGTTCATAAAGTGTGTCCATCAGATTGAAGGAGATTCTCCTCCCCCTCTAATCTGAACTAGTGAGACCACATGTGGAGTATTGTGTTCAGTTCTGGTCCCCCTAGTTCAAAAGTGACTAGAGAGAGTCCAATGGAGGCTACAAAGATGGTGAAGGGACTGGACCACCTCTCTGCTGAGGAAAGGCTGAGAGCCCTGGGGCTGTTTAGCCTGGAAAAGAGAAGACTGAGAGGGGATCTTACTGATGTTTACAAATATCTGAAGGGTGGGTGTCAAGTAGAAGGGGCCAGTCTCTATTCAGTGGTGCCCTGTGATAGGACAAGAGGTAATGGTAGCGAGGTGAAACACAGGAAGTTCCATCTCAACATGAGGAAAAACTTCTTCACTGTGAGAGTGACAGCCTGGAACAGGCTGCCCAGAGAGGTTGTGGAGTCTCCTTCTCTAGAGACTTTCAGAACCCACCTGAATCTGTTCCTGGTGTGGCCTGCCCTGGGTGATCCCTCTCTGGCAGGGGGTTTGACTCAATGATCTCTAGAGGTCCCCTCCAACACTTAACATTCTATGACTCTATGATTCTATGATGAGATGGCAGCTGTTGTTCCTCTTATGAAGTTTCAGTAGATTGAAATGAGCAATGATTTGACAGGACCCCAAAAAAGAATAGTGGAAAGAAAAGGAATCTGTCTGACCCTTTAATCCAGTCCCTGCAATAAGATTCAAATAACTTTGTCAGGGTTTATAAGTATATATGCATATATGTATGCACAGATCATTATGTATGTTTGTGTTTACAAATATAATTTTTCCATTGTTTGTGGTTTACCAGACATGCTGTAAAGCCTTGCAAGTTACTGTTATGGTGTACTTTATTAACAATAACAACAGCAAAAATGAGCCAATTTAAAAACTGTATTATTCAAGGGGCTTCCATGGAGCAGCAGCACTCCATTGCATATGTATGTGTTTCAGTATGGACTATAGACTATATATGTAAGATTTCTGTTACCACTGTTCTGCATGTTGGATTAATTGCTAAAACATGAAAAGTAAAAGATGAGGGGGGATAAAACAGAAGTCTGCACATTCACCCTTAAATACATAGCTTATGCTAAAATAGTATGAAATCTCTTTAAAGTTTGTAATTATTTAGCATCCACTATTTTCAAATACCGGCCCTTTTAATATTAACCTGTGATGGTGTCACTGATGCCTGAGATGGCTCTGTATACTTCCTCCTCTTGAAAGCACTGTGTATTTGTGTCCCATTTGCTGGCACTGTGGAGGGCTTCTAACAAGACAATGGGTGTCTCTTAAAAGAAAAAGTCACTGTTGTGGAAAAACAACAAAACCAATTTCTGAGGATTAAGAAGCATATCAAAACCCACATAGCTCTTGGCTTAAGTTGTTTGGCATAGTCTTATATTCTTCAGAGCAGTTCAGAAGGGAGCCATTTCTTCCTTGTTTTCTAAGTCTGAGCCCCTAAAGATTGGGTAATGGACAAGAATAAAAACATTTTGATGATAAGAGGTTTACAATGGGATCATTGTCAGACTGGTATCTCGAGGGCTCTACTGGGGGCCATTGTCATGCCTGTTTCCTTTCTTCTAATGAGTGGATCCTGGTTCTCAGTGAGGTATAGTGAGACATCAGTGTAGCTACCCAAGAGCTAGCAGTAGCTCATCTTTCTTGTCAGCCTCCCTGTACTCACTGTGACAAAGTGAAAGGCTTTGGAAAAACCAGACTCATTCAGTGTAATTGAACTAAATGGATAATAGGACACTTATTAGAGCATTAAACAGAAAAATACTCTTTGCTGGCTTTTGCAAAGACTACAGCTCTTTGTCATTTTTATAATAGACATTCACTTAGGAGTCTATTCTTTTTTTGTATGCATTGGGATTTTTAAGATGTCTAAGTCCCATCAATATTAATGGGAGTTGTGCAAGTAAACCCTGGGAATTCAGAAAAAAATAAAAATTGAGATCTTTTGTGTTTCTAGGAAAGAATGCATCCAAAAGCCTAGAACAATTCAGAGTCTGTTTGTGTCTATTATGGGACTATCTTAGTGGCAAAAGAGAGCTCAAATAAAAGCAAAACACGAGGACCAATTCTACAGTCCTAACTTAGCCTAGATAGTAACTTGTCCTTCAGACAGCCTGAGTCTGTCAAGCTATCTCAGCTTTTTGTGGAGTAAAAAGGAACTCAGAATAAAGCAGTATGATCCTCCTGCTTCCCCAGTCTGAAACCTTCATAGACATTTCTTATATAGAGTTATCATCTTGCTCATTTGCCATTGGTCAGAAAGAAACTTTTCGCCATGAGGAAACAGAGGTGTGTTTTAATTCAGTGTTATGATTTGAAAATACTGGTAAGACTGGTAATTTCACCTTTCCAGTTCAGCTCTCCAATAATAGTTTACAGCCTATTGGTGTCTTTTATCCTCAAAATGCTTTGCAAATATTAAACCAGATTCTCTTGTTATTTAATCAGTGCTTTGCATAACACAGAGCTAGATGTGAAGCCATTAAAGTTCACAGCACTTGTAAATTAGGTAAAACCTGTAAGACACGATTACTCATTAGCATTTATCTTATGGAGAAGTATTTCAGCTGTACATGCCCATTAATGTCAAAATTTACACACTGAGACCAACCTTGTAATAATAGAATCCCAGCTTCCAGTGTCTTTTCACCCTGTCATTTCTCTTTTTTTACAGGTGGAGAAACTGATGGGAGGAATATGGCTGTAAATTGCTTTGGTCTGGAAAGTAAGTGGAAGTTTGGAGCAGAATTAACAGTTCGGTTACCACTGTTACACTGTTATCTTATTTCTTGTGAACCCAGCTGGCAATTAAAATCAAAGTATTGGACTGAAGATGGGAACAGGGAGAAAGGACAGGTAGTGCAGTTCTGCATTCTCTATTTATTAGAAGATAGACTAGAAGATAGATTAGAAGGTAGTATTATACACAGGAAAACAGAGAGCTATATCCAGCTGAAGACATGTCCTATCTGGCCCTCATGGTTTCCTTACTAAGTTGGCACAGTGCTTTGTGCATTTGCTTTGCACTTACAAAGGAGTAGGAATGTTCCCCCTAAAGTATTTTACTGAATGGAACAGTACACACCTGTCCACAGATAAAGGGAAGCTTCAGTCCTTTGAGGTCAGCTGTGGCTGTGCTAATGGTAAGAACAAAACTGTTTATTTTCAGGCAATGAGTTAGTTCAGGCTATAAGTTATTTACACCTGTCTAAAATAAGTCCTGGTTTTGATAGAATGAATTGCATAGGGAAGCAGCTAAAAATACACTTAATAGGCTCAATTTACCTTTATATAATCAGAAACAAACTCATCTAATGGAGAACAGAGTTATATCAAAGCAGAACCAAGCTGACAGGAGGAATAAACCCATTATATTTGGGGATCCTCTACTGTATTTTCGTAAAGACAGGAAGTTGCCTAATAAAACTGCTCATGTATAACCGAAAATTATGCTTTAGGAAGACTTTCAGCGAGGTGGCTGTCCCTTTCAATTTACCACATATTTGTACCAAGGTCTTTTGAATGCCTGAAATAACCCTCTGTTTTCCTAATTGGGAACATTTCGGTTGCCTTCCACTAGATGGCAACACGGAAAGCAGTTTTGCAGGGAGCAGAAGGATGCAGCCCTTAATGTCTGTACAATTGTGCATAGAAAATTTCTTGTAATTATAGCAACTTGTTAGGGTTTTATTGTTGAGGGTTTTTTCCTTATTGGACTTCAGCACAGGAAGGAAGGATCATTATATGAAAGTTATAAATTTAGAAATTGAAGTATTTCTGGGTGAGGTGACTTCCTCAAAGTCTTCCAGCCTCTCTTTGGCAGACCTGGGAAGAAAGGATGTAAAAATCCTATGAATCCCTAAAGAGATGTGGAACTGGGGAGACCAGGTTGCAGTGTCCCAGGGGTTTTGGTGTTGAGCTTTGGCTGGAGGGAGGATTGTAGCTAATGTTAGTGGAAAAACTGCTTCTGACTTCTTTACTGGTTTTACTTGTGCAGCTCAGGATGCAAATATGCAGACACTCTAGAGCAGAATTTTTTTTTTTTTTTAAGCCCTGTTTGTAAATAAACATCATGTTGAATTTATTCTCAACGAAGCAAAGGATGCAAATAGTAACCCCCCAAAAAATTAATCTAGGGTCATGGATGCTGTATTGTAAACAACAAATGCTGAAAAAATACTAATTTTTAATCCTCATGACCCACTTTTTCTACATTTCATGTAATATTTTAGAACAAGGCAATAAGATATAAGTCCATATATGAAAATTATACTTGCATATCAGTCTTAATTCTGATTTATGTTAACCAAATTTTGGCCATCTCATGAGGCATGACTCACCTTTGTCTGGTGCCCTTTCTAACTGCCACAACAGAGCCAAAACTCTCCTCACTATCCCAATTTTTAGTGAGTTTGTGAATTTATTCCTTTTCCCACAATATGTCTTTCTGCTCTGTACTTTCTGCATCTCTGATTATTGCTATTTCTATTGTGATTTAAGGTATGAGTCTTACTCAGCATATAATCCTCTCTATGTTCTTTTACTGTGAATTAGTACAGTATTTTGTGTGGGAATGAACATATGTAGCTATAGAGATAGAAATAGTGATCTTTAAAGCTCACAAAATGAGTGTAAGTCAGACTCTTCTACAGTTTAATTTTGAAATATTTATGAAGGACAACCTGCTGTTTTTCTTGCTGCCTCAATTATGCTGTGTGGGAATATAGTTCTACTGTGCCAGTGGTTTCTGATATATCCATTGTTTTAATGAAACTCTAGCCTGTAGCTTGTGTACAGTTGTGGATTAAGGGTGAGAAATGCTTACTGCACCATCTAATTCTGTGTGCAAGTCTGTATGTTAGAAACTTGTGGTCACAGTTAAGCTAGTTCTTGCACAAATTCTAATTCATGATTACCTTTTCACAGTGGCTGTGATTTAGCACAGCCAGCATGTGTCTTAGGATAGAAAATGGTGATGCTATGGTAGGAGAGAAACAAATCTGGACTGGTGCATGTACAAGTGAAAGAGAGCACCCACACTTCAACAGCTGTATTTTTCTCCCAGTTTACCAGGATGTCTGAGACTTGCTGCTGCTCTTGCAATTGCTTCACATACTCTTCTAGCCCACCAGTACAATGTCAGTGTCTCAAATGCCTTTGTTTACCCTAGTTTATCATTTTGAACTTGTCAACAACCAAGGACTCTGTATGGTCAAACCCTGCATTGGTTTGTACCACCTGCCACTTAAGAACATCTTTCATGTAGTTCTTATGGCAGCCTTCTCCCTACTGCAAGGATACTTCTTACAACATGAATTAATATCTAACTTTAGGAAACAAGTATGGAAAAGAAGACACAAGTTATACTTCCTGTGTAAGTTAAACATGCTTATTCCTTGAAATACTGACTTTATGGAAGGGATCTTCAGCTTCCACTCAGTAACATTTTGAAAAATCAGATATTGGAATCAAGGTATTAGTTGTGGCACCTCTAGCACTTGTGTTAGCCCTAGGGACCTCAGTCCTAGTTGCAAGGCACCTAGTATACATAGTTAATACATAGTAGTAACTCAGTCCCTCTCCTTGCCCAGGTCATGAATTTCAACTCTTCAGCAGGTGTGGGTCCTCCACTTCTTGCAATTAGAAGAGAGTTCAGGGGTTTTGTTGAGTGAACTGATTCAGTGTACATTGACACTGGATAAATAAGATGGTAAACAGAAAATGTAAACAAAGGGACCATGAAGTGAGGGGGTGTTACCACAGGATAGGGGGTTATAGCTCAGGAGACTTGATTTTCATTCCTAGCTTTCTCAATGCATCTGTTGAACAACTTCGGAAGTCATCTCCCAGCTTTGTCTCAGCTGCTCTATATGCACTCACCTCTTCAGCCACTTCACAATCTGGTAATTATAGTACAAGTATGAGTTGTTAATGCTGAACACAGGCAGTGATACTGCTAAACTCTAACATAATTTTGTTCGCTTACCAGTTCATCTTGGAATTACTGGCATGGTAAATTAATTTATCCCACGACTAACTTGCAATAACTGGAACTGAAACATATAAATTGTTATTTTTTCATCTCTGGCTCACAAAGATGCTAAATACACAATGAGTGTATCTACTTTTCAGATCAATATTGATCATCAAGGACAAATATAGGAGCTAACGCGCTCTTGTCCATTATGCAGAGACAGTAGCTGGAATGAAAAATCAGCTTTAAAAAAACCAACACCCAGACAAAGTCTTGCTTTCCGTGACTAAGTCTCAACTGTGTTGCGGGGAGGAGCTGGGCAGTACTGTGTATCCCTGTCAGAGGAGTCTTCCCAGGTTGGTGTGGAGGCCAAGGAGCTCTGAGGTGCACCTCTGACTCCCATGGATGGAAGCCAAGAGAAGCACCTGCACTAATTCTTGCTAATTGCCTCTTAGCAGGCACTGTCTTGGCACAGGCTGTTCAGAAAGAACCAGCTTCAAAAGTCAGCTCCACTGGAAAAAAAATATTCATCAGCAATTAGGAGATGGCCACCCAGACAAGAAACTTGTACTCCCTCACAAACAGTAGTCATAGTTAGATCTTCCCCAACCTCTCTTTGCTTTGCATACATTCAGTCAATAGAGAGGCTAGTCAAAGCTTGCTGCTCTGACTGATTTTTCACTGCCTGTATGTTTTCCTCGTTGCACGCAGGGGGCTGCTGTGGGAGAAACATGAATGCAATCAGTAGCTGCACAAAGTATATCAGGGAATACTGCCAGGGCAGCTAGTTTTCTCTTCACTTGTTGCAGCTCTGTGAGCAGAATCGTAATCTTCATGTACGCACGGAGAAAAAACACAGCAGCAAAACCTACAGTGATAAAATAATGCAACTCTGAAAAGCCAGAAAATTCAGAGCTAACACTGACAATCCTGCACTCCCTGCACAGCTCGGAGCCAAACTATCTCAGCTAATGCAAAGGGATTTCAGTGATGCTAGAAGTTCAAATGCTCTTTCAACAGATACTTGCTGTTTAGAGAACCTCCACCCAAATGCTTGACTACTGATTAGTTAAATTTGACAAGCAGCTTTCGTTCCCATTTCTGTATTGCTTTTCATCAGCTTAGTGTATATCCCTTGTGTTACTTTACTGTTGTGTTTTGATAACTTCATTTCTTTTAGCCTGCCTAGTCCCCTTGTTCTGCTTCCAAGTGCTCAGTTTCCCAAATTCCTTTTCAATCTCTTCTGCAGCACTAGAGAAATGCTTTCATTTCCATAGGACTCTGCTGCTCTGTGTTCAGTGTTATTGTGTGCACTAAAGAAACCTCTGAACAGATTCTCTGTTGGATCAAGTTGCTGAAGCTTAGGATGCTTATTCTCTGCCCAAGAGAGGGGAAAACAGAAATGGGTGGAATTTTTCAAGTCTTCTGAAAAAGTTTAGTTTGAATGGCACTCTTATGTAATATTTTTCCTAATTTATTAGACTATAAGTCTCTCTTTTGCTTACTTCTGATGATACTTAATAATTTTCAACATAGGCCACAACAGTGTACAGTTTGACTAGAAATGAATTGAACAATCAAACCATAGTCAGAGTTATGAAGGTAAATTGTAAAGTTTAAAGACATGATTCCTGTTTAAGTCTGGTTGTTTGAATTGAAACCTGTCTGCTGTGGTATGCAGATATCCAGATGGGCTTTGTCTGCATTCGGACATCTAAATTTTGTACAGTCTAGGCATATGGTTTGGATCTAGTCAACATCGAGAAAGCAATGTTACTAAAAGATAATGATTTGCTTAAGGTAGATGTCTAAACAAAAGTTTGCTCTGTGAGTCTGTTTTTCTCTGCTGCCCTTAGAGGATCCACTAGATCAGGCAAAGGCAATGTTAAACCTTTACAGCCTGGGCAGAATTACTCTGCTTATGGTGCCTACAAAGCACAAGTTGCACTATTTTTCTGGCACGAGTTCCTTATTGTGCATTTCCTTTACAGCTTTTTGTGTGTGTGTGCCTCTGTTATTAACTGTGTTGCTGGGCCCTGTTTAGAGGACTGCCTTTTTCATTAGGAAGTGTAGGATGTATGAATTACTTATCTTTTTTTTTTCTAACTTCATAGTGAAATAAAACTATGGTGTAAGGCTGTAAAACAAATAAGGTAATGCAATATTTATTATCTTTCATCCCACTAGAAGAAAGTTATTCATAAGGTTTTGATCTAAATGCCATCCTTTCTGGGGTGGAACAAGGCAAGTCTTTTCCTATGATGCAATAATATGTAATGATGGAAAAGAATTCCCCATCCAAATGAATTTGAAAGTTAACAAGAGTACAATAATTCCAGTTGCTACTTACCCAGCAGTGTGATTCGATCCAAAATCAAGTTCCCAGAATAGATGAATATTTGTGGATTTACACACACGTTACAAGGGCTAGAGCTCTGCAAATAATTTGTTTCCTTCTCAAAGTGCCAAGAAACTATGAAAAAGGATAGCTTGGTGTAAAGGAAATCAAAATAACATTAATGCCAAGATGGCACTAATTGTCTTCCAGGTTAAGAGAAGATATTTTAGTCAAAACAATATAAAACATTTTCTGGTAACTTCAGGTTTTCATGTTTAAATTACTTCTGACAAAACAGTAAAACAGGTCTGAACTGATTAAAAGAAATTCTGTTAGGAATTTGTTCTGACTAAACCAGCTTAATTGTAATAAGCACTTCAGTAAATGTGAACTTTTGTTTATTAAATGAAAGAATTAGTAAAAATAATCTACTCTATTCATGCTGCAATCAAACTGCAAAACACAGCTTAGAGAGATCTAAACACAGAAGAGGAAAGCCAAATAGCAACCCAGAGGTAAAGGAGGGCAAGGGAAACATCTGAGTTTGAATTTTATACCCAGGGAAAAATTAAAATAACTTGCAGTAAATATGCTCATTTCTCTACTTTAACCTTGGCACATCTTGCTATCACCCTCCAGTTACTGCAGCATATGAACAAGCATACTGTGTACAAGGTAGGGATTGAGCTGTGTTTACATCAGGCAGTATTATGGAATATTAATTAGTCTGAGGATCCCCAAGCATCAGCTGAGGAGTTTACAGGCCTCCTTTACTGGAGTGAAGTGCTTGCTGAGGGAGATAATCCCCCGTGGCCCATTTCCTACAGTGGGTCAGAAAGCTTTCCTGAAAAAGCTTGCCAGCACCCTGTCTTTACTTTCCTTGTTCCTTTCTCCCTAGCAAGGGGATGGTTATGGAAATAGGCCAAAGCTATTGCTGTCTTGATAGAGAAAGGTTCCTGTCCCATAGGATTGCTTGCAGCAGGCAAGGAGGTCCGTAGGCTCAAGCCAAGTGACCTGTGGCTGCATGTGTCCCTGGGACACTGTACTGCATGTCCTCAAATCACAGACATCGTTATTCTGTTTGGCTTTAATTGTGTATGTGGGTTGATCTACTTGAGATTGATGATGCACTTACGCCTAGCAAAGAAACAGTTCAGGGGACATGCTTTCCACCTCTATGCATGATAGATAAATTCTTCTCTTTTTGGAGGGGAGGTAGAGAGGAGGCTTGGAGGAAGGTTGAAGGAAGAAGAAAAATGAAGAGAGGTGCTGTGAGAAAATTCTGGGCTTACTCCTTTCTGATTATTATTGGATGCAGTTAAGACTTTGAAAGGGAAGAGCTGCTGTGTGATCAAATGAAAATAATAGACAGCAATGTAAGTTCACATATAGTTAATCTAAATTGATTTAAGCTGATGGAAAAGAAAATTATGTCTTTTAAATTATAAATTTGTTTCATTTTATAGAGTACAAAATGTGTCCTTATTCAGAGGATGGGGGAATAGAAAGGTTTTTTTTCACACCTTTATGAATATAATCACTGAATATCAATCAGAAGAGTAGAGTTAAATGCAGAGTTTTGGGGAAATTAAAGAACTGATAATGACCTCAAAATAGTAAATAACTTCTTTGCAAGAAGAAGTCAATTAAGCACAGATTGTCAATCTAATCACAAAATAGTTGTTTTACAGGCATTTTGGTGAGGGATAAAAAGTAAAAAAAAAAAAAAAAAAGGAAAATATCTTTACATAAAAAGTTTTCAGAGGTAAATTCAAATTTTCCCCTTTTAGTAGAGGTGTAATTTCAGGGTGGAGGGGTTACAGTCCACAAAGAAAATTATACTTGAAAACAAGTTTCCTGTTGAAAACTTGCTTCAATTATTTTTATTAATAGTTATTCGCTGTTTTGATAGAAATGGCTATATTCAAAATACATAAAACGTTATCAAATTTTTTTTTCATGTGAAAACATTAAAGGATCTTGATGTACAGAGGACTAGATAAAAACTTTTGAAAAATTATGGCCAGCTGTATTTAGTACCCTTTTAATTATGTATTTGATCCAGAATGTCATTTATTCATCCTGCTGTCCCCAGCTGATTTCTGACTAAGCAGCTCTAAAGCACACACTGGTAACTGGGTCAGCTATATTTTTGGTGTGACTTGAAAGAGAGAATAAGTTTTCCTCCCTAAGGAAAATTTGGAATGTATTTGGTTTTGGCTGTGAGAAGTCGTCCGAAGTGAAGG
Organism: Megaceryle maxima; assembly: GCA_024605025.1. Taxonomy (NCBI): domain Eukaryota; kingdom Metazoa; phylum Chordata; class Aves; order Coraciiformes; family Cerylidae; genus Megaceryle; species Megaceryle maxima. Next base: position 27,409 of record JANHGN010002696.1, read on the forward strand.
AATCAAGCATGAAAAGACATAAAATTTATATCTTGTGGAAGAGTTTATATAGGACAAGATAAAATGGTGTTTGTATCACTACAGTTATTCTGTGTGTTGACACTCTTTGCTTTGGGTGTGGAAATGTCCTCATGTTTGCAACTTTTGGGAAACTATTCCAATATGTAGGTGGTATTCAGAGAAAATTCAACCCCAAGAAACATGATGTGACAAACTACTGTTTACTGCCTTGAGAAATTCACAATCCTGTGCCCAAGATTTGTAAACTTCCACACTGGCACTTAATTTCCATCAGTGATGAGGAAGATACTTCCCCAAAACACCATTATTTCTTCTCACAATTGGCAAGAGGATAAAAAGACAATACAGTGGAGCCAAGCAGGGCTGCAGCAAGACAAACAGAAAAGCAAAAGTCAAGGACGTCTTATCTCACTGTTATTTTTGATGGACCATTGATCTGGTTTTTTTTTTTTTGCTTTAAACCTTGTACTTTGCCTGTTGGGGAATCATATAAATTACATAATCATATAAATTCACATAAGGAAATGTGTAGTGACAGTTAAAAAAAAAAAAAAAAAAAATTCTCTTTTTTCCTCCTCCCTTATATCCACAAATGGTTTTCACTGGAGTATGCACCTGAGAACTGCCAAGTATCAGGGCCCCACGCGTTATTTTGGGTAATATTTTTGTCAGAAGCATTAAGTTTCATAACCCGAACTGTGCACTCAAGTAAATTCTTTTTCTCACGGGGGTGAGGTGGTTGAGTACAACCTGTTTTAAGGCACATCTGAGGAGCCTGTAACTCTCTAGAGATGCAAGACTTGCCTCCAGCCCATGGGATGCTTCAGGAAGAGAGTTCCCTGCTGATGACTTCAGCTGGATGCTGGTGCTGGGGTCATCCCACTCAGGCTCATCACATCTCAGGAACAGATCCTTTCTCTTTCGTGATTATCTTCATCAGTTGAGGCTTATTAAGTTTATTTTCATTTGTGAGTGTTCATAAAGCCTTAGCTGACAACTTCCAGAGGTAGAAATGTTTTTTTCCTCATGCAGAAAGGGCCACTTAATTGTGAGGAGACGCTATCTGCTCCTACTGGTCCCTTGGTATTTCATAGATGGTCACTTTGTTTTCAAAATGGAGATTTGGGCACATCACTCTAAAATAGTTCATACCTCTTTTTGTGGTTCAGCCAAATTAAACCTGAAAATGTTACAAACCCCAAATCCATATAAATTGTGAGGGAGGAGTGAAACGTCCAAGTGGAGTTGACCTCAAAGTGTCTTTACTTGGAAATTTCTCACGCTGACATTTCTGCCCCCTTAAACTAGATGACACTGCTGCAGAGCAGATGAAGCATCTGTCTTGGATATTTATAAAAGTATGACTTTTGGACAAGTATGTTTAGTTGTTTAATTTTTTTATGAGTGGAAAGGCTGGATGTGAATCACTGACTGGGCTGTCCCAAGCCTGCAGGTGTTCTGGAACAGACGTGGGATGTTTTTGCTTTCTGCTGCTGAACGTGACTTTGAGGGATGTTGTTGCCAGAGGAGGATTTGAAAATCCTGCCTCCTTGAATGGCTTTGCTCTGGGGCCCTGTCTCAATGGCAAGACCATACTTGTCCTTGTGCCTCTCATGGCAGCATGGATGTGATGCCAACTGGGGAGTGAGAAACATTTCTCTTAAGTTTAACTTCTTTCACCTTCTTAGTGGGGCAGCACAGCATCTCAAGCTGGATGTGCAACTCCTTCTCTAACATCTTACTCATCTCATAGTTGCATCCTTTGTACAGCTGTGGAGCTGCCTGGTGTTAGTTGGCGCAACCCTGAAACAGATGCCCTTGCTGGCAGCCTGGATTTTGATGGCAGAAACTGCAATCTTTACCTCTGCAATTAGATAATGATGCTTTTACCACTCTGCATTCTTTACCACCCTGAAAAGGGTTGACAACTTGGATTTCTTCTGCAGCCTGAAGGATGAGTGTCTCTTAAGAGCAACCCTGGAATGATGCCCCTATCTTTGCAAAGAGTGCGCTAATACTGATGGGGACAGAATGCAGGTTGAGTACAGGTTGAATACTTGCTGAATACAGGTTTCCTAAGGGGTCACATTGGCCCTGTGGCTCTCCTTAAAAATGTCCAGAAAGTGAGGAGCTGCTATCACTAAAGAGAAAGCAACACCAGTGCCACAGTATGATGCTTTAAGACACTAGGGAAAAATAGGCCTTTATTTTCTGGCCCACCATGGACTCTGAAAGTGGCTCATTTGATTTTATTTGTCCTGATAGATACTTATAATTATAGTGAGTGCATCACTGTTCACTTCCACAACACTTTTGTGGTATTTGTTATGCTGTACAAGCTGAGTGATTGCTTGAGAAGTCTAAATCGGCAAGTTTTCAACATTTTCCAATTGTAGTCCCCTAAATATTTTCCAGTAGCAGTGCAGCCTGTTATCTCACAGATTTAAGTGTATTGACAAGAGGCTTGCTTCACTGCGTGACCTGTCACAAACCCCTTAGAAGCTGTCCTTATTCTGTGGGGATATTTCCACCACAGGTTGAAAATTGCAGGTCTGGATCATTAATACCCTCCTAGTCAAATGAGGAGTGCTCCGCAGCAGCATACATGGGCTAGATGGCAGTGCAGCTCACTGATGTGGTGGTACCTTGCTGCTGTGGGGCAGCTCCCCCCTGCTGCATGCAGAGGATAAAGGCATCCTCCAAGCATCTTTTTTTCCTCCAGATTTTGCAGCTGCTGTGCTAGGATGAGATGTGTATCTCACTTCTTCCACAAAATCCAACTGGAGGAGAAGCAGGGATATGAGTGTATGCATATGCCTTCCCTGTTACCTGCCAGGTGCAGAGCCAGCCACCACCAAAATCCTTCCAGTGGCTGTGGATTTAGTACAGGCACCAAGTGAGCTCCAGGGGCCCGAGTGCCCCATTGGGGAAGAGGCTGGACACAGATGACTCAGAGTAACCCCACTGCAGCTGCTGCTGGGGGCACAAGTCACTGATGAGGTGGCTGATGGACCTACCTACAGGCACTGGTAAGGCAACACTCATTCACCCTACATGTTTCTGGGGCTTCCTGCTTCTTCTATGACACCCTTTATCATCTCACACAGCAGGGCATTTTCTGGTGTGAATATGACAGTGGTGCTTTCATTGCTGCTCTTTTTCCAGGGGCATCAGTAGAGGATTTTGTAGCTTACAAATTTTTATCAAGGTAAGGAAGTGAGTAACACTTATTCCCCAAAATACTGTACTGTATGTGTGGCATACCATACTTCTAGAAACTGGGGTTACATCTCATCGACTTCAGTATGACAGATGCACATATTTCATCTAAAATCATGTTTGTGTGACCCCTAAAAGGCAACTTTCCAAATCTAGTAGCAGCAACCTATGCGTACAGCTGTGCATGGCCTTCAACTGGAGCCATCATTTATTAGCTCCCCTGAAAATAAAACCTGTCAAGACCTCACTGGTAAACTTATCCCTGACTTTAAACAGAAAAATGGGGAGCACTGTGCTCTCAGTGATGAGATGAAAGCTTCATCAGGAATGTGAAAGATAGAATAAATAAATAAATAAATAAAACTCTTAGTAAGTTTTGATTTACAACATGTTCCCTTTCCCCTATACAACCTGCTCAATGGCTGCTCAATGGTTTTCTGATATTCTCTATGTGAAATCTGCATTGGTAAAGGAAATGCCACCTGTCTGGGCAAAAAAATAACTTGATCCAAAGCTAATTGAAATGAATCCTAGTGAATGGGAACGAGGCTTTTGAAAAGACTTAATTGGACTCTGGACAGAGCTGTAAAGGGGCCAGTTATATGGGAGTTGTTTTACCTACTGTGCTTTCCTTTTAAATTTTTTTTTTTTTTTTTGTCTCCAACCTGCCAGAGCCCAGTGGTGGAATTTCTGGTGCAGCCTGGTTGCCATCTCTGCTGGCAGGCAGAGAATATTTCTCAGTCTGCCTACCTAAAATCTGCACTGGTGAGTATCTCTGGATGTTTGCATGCACACATGCAAACACAGTCTGTGTTAATAAGCATGGCTGGGGTTGTAAAGTCAAAGAAAGACATAATAAAAGGCAAAATGAAGGTGGTGTAGTTCCAGTTTTATACTCAAGGACATTTTTTTGACTCCTTGATGGTAGATCTTTCAACCTTAATCATGTCTTTTTAATGCATTTATTTTAGTAGCAAATTAAACCAAAGCAAAAATCCCATTGCTTGGCATTGTGTTGACACTCAGTCTGATCATAAACAGATGAAACTTCTCAATCCACTTTTCCCGACTATTTTTCATGGGTTGTAAGCTCTTTTCAGTCCTGTACCATTCTAGAAGACAGCATCACATGCTTTTTTGTTTCTTGTTCCCAGCTCTGGGTCACAGTCTTTGTCTCTTAGCCATCTCCACCTAACTTTCATCTCCCAGCCTGTATTAGTCTTATTTTCTGCACACCTCAGTGCAGCTGCAGACTTCTGAGCTCCAGCTCCCATCTCCTGGTTACTCAGCTAGTGTTCTCTCCTATCTGTGTTTCCAGTCATGCTGGATAAGTGTGTTCCAAGCTGCAGTTTCTAAATACCTTTCCTTAGATATTTGCTTAAACTTAAAGTTTAAGGGACTGGCCTGCCTATTCTTTCCTGCATCAGGCTCAGTGAGGCTAAAGTAGTTAAAGATATAGGCTGTGAAGCCTAAAAGGAGTCTGCTGAAAGTATAACACAGCAGAAAGGGGGCAGTCCAGTAGGTTTCAGGAATGTGTGGATGACAACATCCTGTTGCAGCTGGTAAGCAAGCCTACTGGGGTAGTGCCCCGCTAGACCTACTCTTTACGAACAGGAAAGGAGGTCTGGTGGAAGAAGTGGTGGTTGGAGGTCATCTGGGGCACAGTGTGACCATGATATGATAGAATTTTCAATATGTGGTGAAGTTAGGAGGGCTGTCAGTAAAACCTCTACCTTGGACTTCCAGAGGGATGACTTTGGTCTACTCAGGACACTGATTTGGAGAGTCCCTTGGGAAGCAACCCTCAAAAGCAAAGGGGCCCAAGAAGTCTGGGCTTACTTTAAGATAGAAATTATGAAGGAGCAGGAGCAGGCTGTCCCTACATGCCAAAAAATTTGCTGGCAGGGTAGAAGACCAACCTGGCTGAGCAAGGAGCTTTTGCAAGAACTTGTGAAAAGAAAAAGAGTGTATCAACTTTGGAAAAAGGGGCAGGTGAACCAGGAAGCATTTAAGGATATTACAAGGTCATGTAGGAAGAGAATTAGAGATGTGAAAGCTCAGTTAGAACTTAATCTGGCCAATTCTGTCAAGTGTTTTTATAAATACATTAATATCAAAAGGAAGGCCAGGGAAAATCTCCATTCCTTACTGGATGAAGGGGGGAACGTAGTAACGGAAGAGAGAGAAGGAAAAGGCTGAGGTACTTAACACCTTCTTTGTCTCAGTCTTTAACAAAAAGACTGACTATCCTCAAGGCAACTGGGCTCCTGAGTTGGTAGGCAGGGATGGGAGCAGAATATCCCTCATGTAATCCAGGAGGAAGTAGTTAGTGACCTGCTGTGCCACTTAGATCCTAACAAGTCTATGGGTCCAGATGGGATTCATCCT
>JANHGN010002698.1:0-14920 GCA_024605025.1 Megaceryle maxima
CACTGGAACGGGCTCCCCAGAGAGGTTGTGGAGTCTCCTTCTCTGGAGGTTTTCAAGACCCACCTGGATGTGTTCCTTTGTGACCTGTGCTAGATTATATGATCCTGCTCTGTCAGGGGGGTTAGATTTGAAGATCTCCAGGGTCCCTTCCAACCCCTGACACCCTGTGATACCTGTGATACATGTTGGATGTAGCTTTTCAGAAAAAAGTGCAAATAAAAAAATCCACCTTAGGCTGTATTAAATGGATGGGAGTAGTTTTGTTTTTTCCAGTTGAATTCCAGTCAGAATAGGGTCATATTCTGGTTTACTGATGCTAAGTTCTCTTATTTGAATAGCATATTTTTTGCTATGAGTAAAGGGGTACACACCTTTCAAAACATAGCAGTTTATCTCCATATTCCCCAACTATGGCCTAAAACACAATAGGTAGAAAGAGTTGACACTGAATGAAGCACACAGGCTCTATCCAGGAGCCAAAAAGACTTTGGAAGACCAGTGTAAAGGTCTTACAATATATGGCTTGCAAGATGCCTTCCAAGAAATATGCTCGGCTAGCCCACATGGGTTGGGGCTATAGTATCTTCTTTAGCTCTTCTGTGTATTCACTAGTGACACTGTACTTGAGCTCCAACGTTTACCTACAAGCCCCTGAGGTGACTGGTGCTTTCTTGACAAGACTACTGTCATTCTATGTTGTAGCCTAGGACAGGATGCAACAAAACCTAAAAATTTCTAGTCTTGTGCAGATTCTTTCAAACAAATGAGATTTTTAAATTAAAGGCATAGCTTTTACATTATTGTGTTTTTTAAAATTAAACAGCAATAGTTGTGAGACCAATCTGTGTTTGGAATCTTTGGAATGGTTAAAATTTTCCAAATTAAAAGACCAAATATGAGGAATGGTTTTGTTAGAATTTATTTTTAGTCCAGGAAATAATTCCAAACCCATCTTCACTCTTCCCAGAGTAAACAGATTTTTCTCTGAAATTTTGAGGAATTGCACATACAGATGTCCATGTATATGTCTGCATTTCCTCCATAAGCTCCATTGTGCTTTCTAGTCCTTCATAGACACAGATATATTATTTGTGCTAACAGTGACTTCATCTTCCAGTAACTGGCCTAGCATGTACTCTTCTATATCGGTCTGATTTCAGAAAAGTGACTGCACGTCCTCTACATTTAGGTTACAGGGGTGTCTGTCCCTGTCTTCAGGCTGTTGAGCTGCAGCTCACTCAGCAATATCTTTTAAAGGGACAGGTTATTTGTGGATTTTTTTTTTTTTTTTCATAGAACAGATGGACAAGGACAAGTCTGGCAATACCTTCTTTTGCCAGTTTTTAGAAATTCCATTCCAAGAGAATTTGTAGAGTTCCCAGAAAGCGACCTGTATTCATGTCATACTGATTTAGTTAAGAGAAGAACTTGTCACTTTGTAGGTATAAGGAAGCTTGCATGACTGCCTTTTATTAATTTCACATATTTCTCCCTTTGTACATATTTTGATTTATTTTATTTGTTTTTAATTACCTTGTTATATCCAGGTTAATATAATATCAAACCCTCTCTTCATATCCTGACCTTTGTCTCTCACAAGGAACTTTGCCTGTTACCACAAATCTGCAGGGACTGGCTTCTTGGTTTTGGATAAACATTTGACTTCTTCTTATGACCCTTTTTGAACTAAAGCTAATAAAAGTTAATTGAACCTACCTGTAGATGCAGAAGTCCATTCTTCACACCTGTAGATCCACTTTTTCCTATCCTACATGCTCAGATTATTGTTTTCCTCAGACTGTGGAAAGGAAGGGGCAATAAGGAATCTGATATGTCAGGCCAGGCACAGCTTCATGTAGAGGGAATCAAAATTAAAGGCCACAGAATTAGATTAGAAGCTGTTAAAGAAGTGAGGAAATTCCTTTTTCTTAGCACTGGGGATAAATTTATTTCAAAGAAAAAATCTAATAATGTTTTAATATTATTAATTTCTGGGACAGTTTTATTACATCAGAGGATAATCTAGTTTGGTTTCTGCTCAGACAGGTACAGGTAATGAACATAGTAGTAAAAGACCCACCTTTGTCTAAATACAGGTAAATCTGATCCTTCCTGGACTGATATAACCCAACTCTTAAAAACAGTCTTGCTCAAAGTACATCAGTAGTTTGTAAGATTACTGCTATTTTTCAGCATTTAAATGATATAGCCAAAAACTATAAGCAATGTCTGAGCAAACAGTAATTTCTTAAGATATTCTAGCTACTGACTCTCTTGATTCAGTGAAGAATTGTTCTTCTGCTTTTCATATAATTGCACTCTTCATTTGACTGTTAGTGGGTGGATATTTCAAACAGAATCTTTTTGATTATGAGAGTTAGGTGATATATTATTTCTCATTTCCAAATAATCTCCCCATTAGTAAAAAGTGTGAGTAGTAAATGAAGACTTTCTCCTTCAAGTGTCCGCTGTGCACATACAGCAAGTTTCCCAGGCAATGCTCATTGGTATTTGTAAATGATCTGTTCTCCATCTGAGAGCTTTAAGTACTGGAGGCAGCTGCTCATGCTTTGCCCCATTTGTAAATAGTTTTAAATATGCATGATCATCTCTGGCAGATTGCTTTATTTACAGGATTTATTATTTTTTTTTTACTTCTCTCTTATAAAAGAATTCACCATTGTGTCTCCTGTACCTTGCTTTCCAAATAAACAGAGAAGCAGTGCATTCTGAGAGCCAGGATTCAGAATGAACAATCAGAAAATGCAAAATCATGGAATGTCATTAATTCTCATGTTTAGACTGCTAATCACTTGTGCCCCAGGAGTACTTTTCCCTCCCATCCTTATTCAATATACCATATGTCAGCAATTAGCAGTGACTCAAATTTACAGCTCAACATAGTTTTGCTCATGCAGTTAGTGGAGTAGGGAAGAACCAAACTTAATCCAACCACTATTTGTAAGTGCAATGCAAAGGGCAAATGTGAATTGATTACAAAATTCTGGATGGTGAAATGTCAATGTAATAAATCATTTTAGCTTCAGGGTTCTAGGAGACAAGGAGGAGCTTAGTTTTGGTTTTTTGTTTTGTTTTTTTTAAGTCTTTATGTTTGATAAAAACCTATAAATATATTTGAGACCCCCAAAAAACCTGACTGGAATCCCATAGTGCTGATAACATTAATATAAAGTTAAACGGATGGCCAGCAAGGTATGATCCATTTTGACCTTCATTATGCCATATTCAAGGCATAGTACACTGAGTGTGGTATATAGAAGAGAGACTTGGAGGATAACTGAGGTTGGAAGTATGCTTGTTTCTAAAGTAAAAGCCAAGTGCAGATTTCTGTAGACCCATGAGAGCAGCTCAGACCTCAGGAAAACTTTGGTGGATTTCATCCAAGGGACAGGGTCCAACTCATTCCAGTTCAGGATTTCCTCGTGGTTTCTTAGAGTTCCCTGCAGATTTTTCAAATGTGTGTGTGTATGGCTGTGTGTATTAAGTCATTTCTCTTGGACTGTTTAAAAGCTGAGAGATGAAGTGTCACAGTATAAATAATACTGGAAGGATTTGAAGAAGTAGTGGTAACAATGAGCACTAATGATAGGCATAGGAATTCTCAGCAGAAATCTATTATTTTATATGATTACTCAGTTTTATAGAAAGTTCAGAATTAAAAGAATATGAGACATAATTATTATTCTCCCTATCCTAATTTTTTTAAGCATAATTTTTACCTAATCCATATTTATTACCAAAATCATCAAAGCAAAATGTGACTCATGACCCTTGCAGACTAGATTTTTATTTTCTATGACTCTCAGAACTTCTCTTCAGACTGAGACTTTCCACTGTTGTTTGAGATGTTATATAATTGACATTCATAAGAAAAAATCTGACAAGCCAAGAAATACTGTAAATGCATTTCAAACTTATTCATGGCTGGCCAATCTACAATCTTTTACAGAAGATTATATTTCAACCTCTCTGGTTATTTTGCCTTTAGGAACCAGAACCAATATAACAATTCATAATATGAACTTATTTCCAGGTCATCATCTTGGTTTCTTAGATAGCAACCTAAGAACCATCACATGGATAGCATCATGTCCATCAAGTGTTATCTCAATTTTTTTCAATTTCTCGATAAGCCACTTACAGTCTTATGTGAGAGATTTCAAACAGTTCATCCATTGTATTCTGAATTATATCTAACCTTATACTTCTATCTCCCAAATTTTCAGTAAGTATATTTCTTATGCCTGAATCCATAAGGAAAAGGGGAAAAAAAAAAAAAAAAAAAAGTATATAGCTGTGCATGATTTAGAAGCTTTTCACAGATTATTTTTTAAATGAGATGACATTTCATTCTGGATACAGTAACACTTGCAGAACTGTTCTCTGACAGAGTTAGATCACCTGCAGATATATGCCATTCTATTAAGACCTGGGTTTACATTCCAGCTCTGATCAGAGGCAATGTGTTAGCTTGCTGATTTGTTTGAACATTTGCTGACATAAGGTTTATATAAATTCAAAAGAATCATATGGATGAGACTCAGATTGCGGACAAATCTGTATGTTTGAAGGATTTCATATCACCTTAAATTATTTTGTTGTTTTTAACATTGGGAAAGAACTTCTAAGTGGTTAGTGTCCTTATATCTTCACCTTCTGACAGAATCATTGTGTGGCCTTAGATAAATTATTTCCTGCCTGTGTCTCAGAGTGATGTCTCCCTGACAATCTTATAGCTCTTCGCCATCATGTGACTAATGAAGCTATAACTTCATTAATTATCAATTTTTGTCATAATATTGGAAATAATTACACTTTCCAGAATGCTTGTATAACAGAAAGGAATAAAAAAGAAAGAAAACTTAGCTGCCTCATGGCAAAAATTGTTGGAAGATTTTGGAATTGCAATCTACAGTTTGTCTGCAAGGTAATTTGTGCTCAGGTCATCTTAGATTTTTACAAGCTTGTTGTCAGAACATGTCTATCATACTTGTATGTGCAGAAACATCCTCTGCACTATATGTCCTCTGATAGTGTCTAGAGGTTTCTGTTACAGCAAAGATCACTAACTGTTAGATGCTGCACTAAACAAAAGCTGAATGACAAGAATCTTTCCTAAAGCCCTTCCCTTCTGGTTTAAAGCACTGGGTGGATGTAAAAGAGAGGTGGGAGGTGCAAGGAGCAGATAATATAGAAAGGATGGCAGGCAGAACTGTTTAACAGACATGTAACTGCTGTGAAACCTATTTCTTGTAAGCATCATTGCAAAGGACAGTCTCAGGGAATAATTTAAGAGAACAAGCTCACTTTGTGGTTATTTGTGGGGAGCTCAAAGGTGTTTGCCTAAAAACTTTGTAAGCGTAGGCTGGAGCTGGCTGGCTGGAAATGGGTTTTGATGTTGCTGTGGTTCGGGGATGGAGCTGAGAAGTAGGACTAAGGTAAAGCTAAGTAAAGGTGAGTTATTTGTATTACAGAACAAGTAGAAGGGAGATCATGAGACGATGTCTGTGTGATGAGGACCATAACTAAAGTAGTGGGTTAAAATGAGCTCTTTTGCTACTTTTATTTATATTATTTTGTAACCGTATTTCAGATACAAGTATTTTAAAGGAGTGAACCATTAAGATTTACAGAATGTTTTGGTGTAAAATTGTAAGGAGAGAGCCAAGAGAAGAAAATTACCAGGTTATTTATCAACAGCAAGATGAAAGTGCTGTCAAAAGTGATCAAGAAAGGCCAGAAGGCAGGTAAAGAGAAAGTTAAACATTTGGATTTCTTGTTAGCAGATAGCTGGGTGATTTGGAGGGATAGCTCATGTGGACACAGGGGTCAGGTCTGAAACAAAGAAACAGAGCTGTAATAGATCCTTCTCCACTCATTTCACCCATTAGAACTGGATGGTGAAAAGGGCGGTTCTTGGAATAACACATGGAAGAAATGACTAGAGCAGCTCAAGAAACACAGGGACTTATACAGAGGGAGGAAACCATGAGAGGATCAGATACTTCGGGGAAGTTTATAGATATTGCTACCTACAAGTCAGTCAGTCACTAAAGAAAGAAAGAAAGGAAGGAAAACATTAATGAATTCTTCCTAGCCAAAACCAGGCTTAGATTCTTAACAAACAAATTAAAACAAACAACAAGAACAAAAAATGTAATTTAGTAAATAATCAGATTGGAGATATTTTGGAGATGGAATGTCCATTCCCAAGGCATCACATAAAGGGACAGAGTGGCACAGATGAGTACTATAACTTAGAATGAGGGTGGAAAAGCAGAGGAAAGAAAATTATTAGAGGGGATGGAAACCACATAATTCCATCTGCAACTCAGAGGGGAAAATGGAGCCAGTAGGAAAACACAGTGGAAGAAGAAAGAGTGAATGAGAAAAGAATGAGTAGAAGACAGACATGATTTGAGAAAACAAAATAAAACATCTAGAAATAGATTAATAAAGCAGAACTTGATAAGAAATTAATCATGTGAGATGCACAGTTAGATCAAACAGTGTGAACATCCAGGAAGAAGAGTCATTTCTGTGTTTTATATTTCATCAGGGAAATGGAATAAGATTGTATTGACATTATCCTCCTTCTTCCCTCCCTTTCTTTCCCCCTCCTTTTTTCTTTACCATTTCTCCTTACCTCTTTCCATTTTCTATTGAAACTCCATTTTCTGACCAATCTTATAATGTGATTTAATGAAAATACACTTCCTTTATCATATAATCTCAGACTGGAAGAGGTAGAAGCCTAGCAGTCAATGAGCTACTGGTTTTTGAAGACAAGTGAATAGCTCAGTCCTACAGAAGTTTCAACTGAAAGTTATAACTTTATCAAACAGTAAAGAGATGTATTAATATGAGAATTGTCAACAGTAATTTGATTCCTTCTTTCTGACAGTTAGTAACAAATATGAAAACATTCTAAAATACAAAATGAATTCTTTGTTTGTGAGAGACTAGCAATTGCATCTCATCATGGCATCTTAACAGAAAGTCTTTCCTGCATTTCCCTCTTCCTTTGAGACTAAAGACCAGGATATGTCTTTCCACATTAGGATTTCTGATGCAGATAATTTGTCTCCTTGGGCACTTTGAACACCACCTGTTTAGGCTTAAAAAGTAAATTAAGGATTTTGAGAATGATTAGTAATTTGTTGTGTTTTCTTTTAGAACAGCGAAGTTTAAAAGTTTAACAGATGAGGTATTTGATCATTACATATTCATGGATATCTTTCAATCTTTACAACTGCCATAATCAAGAAATGATAATTCAAGGCCCATCAAAGCAACTTATTTTCAATCTAAGATGCTTCACAATTTTCTTTCTTGTGTCCCCCCCCATCTTGATGACCTCTAATGAAAGTAATAAAAAAATCGCTCTTAAATTTGCTATCAAGTTGTTAACTGGGCTTTGCTATCAAGTTGTGTACAATAAATAGCCATTTTGCTAAACTATCTCTGCTGCATGTGAACTTCATAAGTTTCACTAAATTCAACAAATGGAAATGCCAAGTCCTGCACATGGGGAGTAATAACCCCCCACAGTAGTACAAACTGGAGACAGACAGCTGAAAAGTAGCTTTGCAGAAGAGGCCCTGGGGTCCTGGTGGAAACCAAGTTGAGCATGAGCAAGGAGAATGCCCTTGCAGCAAAGAAAGTTAACAGCCTTCTGGGCTGCATTTAGGAAGAGCATCACTAGCAGTTAAAGAAGGTGATCTTTCTAATCTACTCAGCAATAGTGAAACACACCTTAAGTACTGGCTCCTGTTCTGGACTTCCCAATGCGAAAAGACACAGAAACACTGGAACAAGTTCAGCTAAGGTCAACAAAGATGAATACTGATTGGTGAGATACTTTATTGTTTTCTATGAGAAGATTTTAAAGTGGATTCCATTTGGGTAAAGAGGAAGAACATCCAGAAATGAGGCAGCTTACAATTTTTCATAAAGGATAAATTTTTGTAAGAAGTTCATTGTGGGGGTGAGGTCGGTGAATAGTGTGGCAAAGAAAACCCTTATAAATCTGTCATTAAGGGCTGTTTCTGTACCTATGCTTTGGTAAAGAAACTGTGATATCTGTGCAAAAATTGTAAAATTATGTATATGGTTAGTTTATTCCACAGAAATGTCTAAAATTGTGACCTTCTTCTCTATGCTCCTTGGAGGGAGCTGTTTGGTTTTGTTTTTTGGGGTTTTTTTATCATGGAGAGTTTACAGATTTCTTTTAAACTAAAACCTGCTCCCTCAACCTCACTATTAAAAGGACCTGTGATGACTAATATATGAGTAGAGCACTTAAAACGAGTGTATGAGGAGGCTTAGTAAATAAAATACTGTTTAACTGAGGACCTGTCTCCATTTCTCACTTTAAAGTTCTTCAGGTACCTATACGTGCTCAGAAGGAACTCAGTCTTGTCATGACTCAGTGAGTAATACATATCTTGGAAATGTTAAGATCAATAAAACAAGCGCTTTTAGAGCACATGTATCAGATAAGATCACTAATAATTGAGGCAACCTTTACATCTTTAAAAAATGAATTTATGGCAATCAGTAGTTCAAGACCTGATTGAGTTTAAATTAACATCTGTAACATTGTTTTCAAAAGCTTCTCATGATCTCAAATTCTGTGATTTTGTTTTATGTATTTTGAAACCATTTATCCTACTAACCTCTGTGAAATTCTGTGGCAATCAGCTTCCAATTTAAATAGATTCATATGAAAAATGTAGTTCTTATTGTAAATGTGCTACTCAATAATTTTGTAAGGGCTGATTTCCATTTCTTCACTGTACTCTGAGAAGCAATAAATGTCCTTCTTCCTAGAATTCCTAATTTTATTAAGCAGCACCATATCCTCTTTACTGTCTTTTTAAGCCATAAAGTCCTCTTCTTTACAGTCTCATCTAATCTGGAATGTATTCCACATATCTAATAGCATTTGCTGACTTTCTCTGTCCTTCTCTAACTCCACTATAAAGCTTTTAGAAGAGGTTTGCCAAGAACTTCATGCAACATTTAAGATGTGAGCACATTGTGAATTTATGCAGCAACACAATGATGGTTTCTGTTTCATTCTCTGTGCATTTCTTAATCATTCCTACTCTTTCCCTTGCCAGCCACTAAGCATGTAGTTAATGGGAGTAGATTTCAGAAAACAATAATTTTAGGATTTCTTTCCTGCCTCGTTATAGCTAATTTGAAGGCCAGCCCTGTACAAACAGGGCTATTTTACCGCGGTGATACCAGTTAATAAATCTGCTGATAAACACAGACTCCATTTGATGTATCAATTCATACAGTCCAGGTTTCAGACTAGACCTGATTTCTATTTTCTCTTAATTTATACTTATTTTCTTGTGTTAAAAAAAAAATCCATGAAAGGTTCTCCCTACTTTGTCCATGGACGTTTCTTTACACTTTCCTCTGGGATTCAGAGTATAACAATTGATCGCTTTCCTCTTTTCCAGAGAAAGGTTGAACCCAGATTCTGCATTCCCAAGAGAAAATGCATTAAATCAGTCTTATTTTTCATGAAATTGCTAAAGGTTTTTCAGGTCCAAAGACAGTGCCTGAGAAAGAACAAGAGTTACTATGATTCCAAGACACTGAGGCGGGACACCACAGTTATGAGATACACATATTAAATTTTCATTTCTGTGTTAAACAGTCATTTTGTAAAAAACCAACGATGATAAAAAAGGATTGAGTGGAGAAGAAAGTTTTATCTGACAGTGTAAAAAGTTCCTTCTTCTCCTTCCTCCTTTCTCTTTTTGACTTATTACTTTGGTCTCTCGAACTGGGTATCTGCTCTCCATCTGCTATGTGGAACTTTTATTTTCCCTACCTTCAAAGTTTCTTCAAATAATACTCATATTTTTATCCTTAATTGTCTCATTCTTGCTAGTCTTAGACATTCTTGAAAAAAAAAAATCATATTTTTAAAAAAGGTGGTAGTATAGTAGAAATCAATTATCATTAGAAGCATCCATTGTACACAATCTCATCAACCTTCCAGCTTTTATTCTGTTATTTCATTTTTATGAAGACCATGCTCATCATTACACATGGGTCAAATCTGGAAGATAGAGTGCTTCTTCTTTGATACTGTCTCACATAACATCCTTGTGGGTAAGCTCAGGAAGTGTAGGTTAGAAGAGCAGACAGTGAGATGGGTTGAGAACTGGCAAAACAACAGAGCTCAGAAGGTTGTGATCAATGGTGCAGACTCCAGCTGGCAACCTGTAAGTAGTGGAGGTCCCCAGGGGTAACTTCTGGGTCCAGTCTTATTCAGTGAGCTAGATGAAGGGATGGAGTGTACCCTCAATAAGTTTGCTGATGATACTAAACTGGGAGGAGTGACTGATACACCAGGAGGCTGTGCTGCCATCCAGAAAGATCTGGACAGACTGGAGAGCTGGGCAAAGCAAACCTAATGAAGTTCAACAAGGATAAGTGTAGAGTCCTACACCTGGGGAGGAACACCACATGTAGTGGTACAGGTTAGGGGTAGACCCTCTGGAAAGCAGTTCCATGGAGAAGCACCTTGGTCTGCTGGTGGACAAAAGGTTCTCCATGGAACAGCAATGTGCCTTTGTGGCCAGGAAGGCCAATGGTATCCTGGGGTGCATAAAGAACAGTGTGGACAGCAGGTCAAGGGATGTTCTCCTCCCCCTCTACTCTGCACTGGTGGGACCACATTTGAAATATTTTGTCTGGTCTCCCCAGTTCAAGAGGGACAGGGAAATACTAGAGTCCAATGGAGAGCTACAATGATGATTAGGGGACTGGAACATCTCTCTTAGGAGGAAAGGCTGAGAGCCTTGGGGCTGTTTAGGCTGGAAAAGAGAAGACTGAGAGGAGATCTTATTAATGTTTGCAAATATCTGAAGGGTGGGTGTCAAGTAGAAGCAGACAGTCTCTTTTCAGTGGTGCCCTGTGATGGGATGAAAGGTAATGGTAGCAAGGTGAAATGCAGGAAGTTCCACCTCAACATGAGGAAAAACTTTTTCACTGTGAGAGTGACAGACACTGGAACAGGCTGACCAGTGAATTTGTGGAGTCACCTTCTCTAAAGACTTTTGAGATGCACCTGGATGTGTTTCTGTGTGTCCTTCCCTAGGTGTTCCTGTGCTGGCAGGGGGGTTGGACACGATCATCTCCAGAGGTCCCTTCTAACCCCTAAGATTCTATGGTTCCATGATTCTAAGCTGTCTTCCTTACTCCAGCTCATTCTGCTAGCTTTGGTGGTATTTGCAGTCACACTGGCACAGAGATGGGAGTGCCCTTTTTGCCATCACTACTTCCAGGGTACCATTCTCTTCCTTACTAGAATGATATCAAATGGTCACAAAAGAATTTGTCTGGGAACTGATAGCATGTTTTTACCTATTATTACACTCAGGTTTTAGATGACGTGTCTAATGGGAGTAGGGGGAGTTAAAACTGGTTTTAAAGAATAAACTTAACACCTTTTTGAGATAGGGAACATAAAATGGATCTTGTGAAAGGATAGGACTTAATTATTTGAGTTTCAATGCATAAGCACCCTTAAGCTGATCATCTCACTCTGAAATTCAAATACCAAGGAGCAGACTATATGGATGAATGTATCACACAGAGGAAAACATATCTCTTCATTACTGAAATACCCTCTGTCAGAATTGAGGTTAAAATCTTAGGAAACTTTTCTTGTGAAAGATGTATTTTACTTCTCTTTCCTTAAGAGAATTTATGCTCCACTCAGAAGACTTTACATACTAGAGACAGCTGCAGTACTTGATGACATTAATCCAGCTGTACTGTTTTATTCCCTGTGGTATGGTCCATGGATTGTGTGCTGAGATTTCACGTTGAGATATAGTGACTTGTTACTTTTGTGGTTGCGGCCACACAGTGAGAAATAACAAAAGGATTTTCCAGTTACAAGCATTTAGATGTATTTCAATTTACAGAACTAATTTAGAGGAATGTAGTAGACATATAATTGAGGTATCCTGATTTGTTATTGAGATGACAAATCAGTTTCTATTAATAGGCTTTTCTTACAATACAAGTTTAAAATATGTATAGTGTGTTGATTCATTTGATGCATCACACAAAGTAATTGTATGTTACTAAGAAACATTTCTCACTTTTCACCCTATATTACCATGTGGCTTGTCAAAAATTTTTGTTAATAAAAATTGCTGTAATTTTTTTATGTTCCTATAGAAAAAGTCACAAAATATTTGAATGTATGTATGAATTAAGTACAGCTTAGAATATAGAAAATCTAGGCTGGCATTCTATCTCCA
Organism: Megaceryle maxima; assembly: GCA_024605025.1. Taxonomy (NCBI): domain Eukaryota; kingdom Metazoa; phylum Chordata; class Aves; order Coraciiformes; family Cerylidae; genus Megaceryle; species Megaceryle maxima. Next base: position 12,324 of record JANHGN010002698.1, read on the forward strand.
ATAATGACCAACAACAGATGCTTCAGAGCAGGTGAATGAACACATTGGACAATCAAAGAAGAAATGTTTTCACTGAGTCGATTTCTCCTTGACCTTATGCAACTTTTATTGACTTTGTCTCACAGTGGGGAATTTACATATACATTCAGTTCTTTTGTTTTGTTTGGTTGGTTGGTTGGTTGGTTGGGTTTTTTTGTCAGTGTAACTGGATTTTCTTTCCTTCTGTGGAAACATTTCTTTCTTTGGGAGATCTTGGTAACCCTGAAGTCTTAAAGCTATATATGGCAAGAAGTCAGACAGACCAATTTTTTTAGTGTTTTGTGAGCCTCTAGTAAAATCACTCATGTTAATTCCTTCAGTGGGTTAGGATAATATAAACTATTTTCCCTTGAAGTCTTACCTGACAATACCTTCTGCTGTTAATTGCATTGAAGAAACCATTATGTGGGAGATTTCTTGGAACTATGTTATAGTGAACCTTGAGTTATAGGTATCACCCAACTCAATTTACATCTCTCTGGAGTCTGACAGATCACTAGTATCATCCTGGCTTCAAATCATTTAAATCATGCAAACTCACTTTATTTTCTTCTGTACTAAAATACTGATCAATTCATTACCATCCTAATATATGTGATGACTTGCTAGTTTTATATAAGCCATATGCTTATACAAAATATAAGCTTATATAAAATATAAGTTTTATATTATGCTTATATAACACTAGGCAAGTCCCTTTACAGAGTGAGAGGACCAGTCAAAAAAGGAATTTGTACAGCTCTGCTTTAGAATTGTTGACAGAATAGCTTGGAGGACACTCATAGCTTTGGCTACACAACTTCACCTGGTTTTCCAATGTGCAGATGGAACATCTTAAATAAAATGATAAATTTCATAGGATTTTACAGGGTAGAAGCCTAGGATCTTTTCCTGACCTGGGTAATTCAGAAACAAATATATTTTCTGTCCTACTGCCTGCTAATGTAATTAAATAAATTCTACCTTTTTCTCTTAGTTTAATTCCACATTTCATCCTTCATATAATCTTTGATTACTCTTTCAGTAGGTTTTATTTGACAAAGCACAATGATATTATGGAAAGAGAAAATAGTGAAAAACAGCTACAACATATGTATGGTATACATATATACAACGTACATTTGCAACATATGTACTCAGCTGAACAAAGAAAAGGCTCAGGCTCCTGGGAAAAAATTTCCTCTGCAGATGATCTGTTTCTGTTGTAAAGGGCAGTGTGTCAGTGACACCCAGAGAGGACCGTGGCAGGAACAGTAACTATTTTGGGATTGCTTTAAAACAGATATTTAAATGTCTGTAAGGCTTCTGGGCATGATGAGATGAGCATTTTGGCAAATGAAAGACTCAACAGATGTAAATCAGCATACAGCTCACTCCAGCTGACAATGCAGTACAACTACTCTAGCACTATATGAAGGAATTAATTTCCCTTGAAGTAATGATTGTGTTTCCATGCATAAAACCCACAACTCAGATAATCTGAACCTTTGAAGGTTGAACCATTTCTTGAGACTAAGTCTTCAGATAACCTGCCCTCTCAGACAACAATAGCAGAGGAAGAGGCAGAAGGAGGGATATTCTACCTGAACAGAGTTCCAGTTTATGGTGAAATCAAAGCAGAAGACCTGATGGATGAAAGTCACCTTTCTGTTACATTTACTCTTGTACTGAATAAACACTTCTGCTGAATCACAGGGGCTTTCACATACCCCAGGAGTCATTCATGCAATAATTAAAAAAAAAAAAAAAATCCTTTTCAGAAGCAAGGGAATGTTTGGAAATAGTACACTGTCATTAAGGAGATTCTGAATTTCCACAGGGGATGCAAGCACACTCTTATTGCTCTACATACAGTTTAAATAAATGTGCTAAATATTTTTTTCTGAAACCTACTGACTATTCGATTTTTGCTCCTCATTTATCATTCTACCACTGATTTGGTTGACAAAGACCATTAATTCCTTCAAAGCTGTACAAATGCATGATTTTACAATGTGTTCTACTTCATAAGACCACTTATTTTCTCCTGCTTCCTAATACAATTCTGCTAGAATCTTTCTGATGAAAAACTTATTGCATACGATTTTCTAAGAAGTATTTTTCTGGTTTATCAAATTGAAACAAAGTACAAGTCTCTGTGAAATACTGATATCACAGAGAAGCTTATACAACAAACTGAAAAAAAAGTAATTCCCAAAGCATTATCAGTGAGGCCTCAGTGGAACGATTTTATCACAGTTACTTTGCTGGTAATTTTATTAGATCTACTTAGATTCTTACAAGCAATATACTGACAAGCTTAGCAGTGTTTGGTTGGAGGAAAACTCAGCTGAGGGATCCAGAGAGACTCTGTATAGAAAAATTTGGAGATACCAATTTCCCAATCATGGTCAGGACAAAACCTCCAGAAAATAATTTAAATAATCTTGGAAGTCCACAGTCTCAGCAGCTCTGTCAGTTTTCTCCCTGTAAATCCCGCCCCCCCCCCCCCCCCGCCTACACCCCACACGCGCGACCGCCCAACCCGTCCCACACACCAAAACCACCAGACCAACAAA
>JANHGN010002700.1:0-13843 GCA_024605025.1 Megaceryle maxima
AATTCTCTTTCTTGATCAATGGAATGAGTCTCTTTGCTTGTGGATTTTCTGGCCAACTGTTTAAGCCACTTCAGAGACCCCCCCGCCCCGTCCCGTCCCGTCCCCCCGGCCTCCGCCGCCTCCCACCGCCCCTCGGGCCCCGCTTCTGGGGCAGCGGCATGCGGGTAGGAGGTCTCGGCGTGGGACGGGCTCCTCCCGCCGAGCCGCGGGAGGCTTTTCCCCGTTATGCGGTTTGGTGCGGTTTGGGTTGTTTTGGGTTGTTTTCCACCCCGTTATCCTTACGGATGCACCTAAGCACGAGTGGGGGGGTGTCCAATGAGGAGGGGGTTTTTTGCTGCGCTCGGGTGGGTGCCGGCCCGCAGCGCCCGGCCACCTGCTCTACCGGCAGCGGCGGAGCTGCCCGTGGGTGCGATTCCCCCCGCTGCTGTAGCACCGAGCGCATCACGGCCGTGACACTTTCCACGGGGTAACCCGGCGGTACCCGGCATTCGGTCGTTAACCGCAGCTAGTCGAGGGAGGCACGAAACGTTTCGCGTCTCCCGGGTACCTGGTGATGGGCAGCGCGGAGCGAGGTGCCCCGTTCTCAGGGCCAGAAACGGAACAGGCAGGAAATCCCGGGCCCCTCAGCAAGCAGCTCCCCCGACCCCCCAGCCCCTTTATCACCCATTTCAGTGTCCCTCACTCAAATGGGGCGTCCCCTCGAATATCTATTTCCTTGTTGGAGTTTAAGACTTGGGGATGGGGAGGAGAGTTGAAGCTTCTGTTGTGGCGTCTTATTCTTTTCACGGTTGTAAGTATTTCCAGATGGGGATTTAGACACCAGACGTAACAATATTTCCATATTTGGTATAGCAGTAGCCTGCATTTTTCACATTTTTCTGCTCTGTTATCCAACCACAAAGCATTCTTGACAGCTTCAGATGTTGTTAAATATAGCCTTAACTTCTGTTCCCAGGGCAGGAAATTCTTTGGAATTCCTGTTTTTCACGCAATCTGTCTATCATGATTTAGGAGAATTGCGCTGGAGGAGCCAACTGGCGTTAAACTCCAGTTTGCTCCTTCAGTGAAAAAAGCCCAGCGGTTGAGTCTGCTACCCAACAGCGTAACAATAAGTCCCCATTCCAGGGATTTCTCTTTGCCAACGAAACGATTGTTCCTAACACAAGTTTTGGGTTGCTCTTGGGTTTTGGGTTGTTTGGGGTTTTTTGGGTTTTTCTTTTGTTTTTTTTTTTTTCTTCGAGGCTGGAAGGTGGAGAAGCAGATTCAGCGGAGAAGCAAAACTTTGCCAAAAAAACCCCCAAAGCAAACCCAAAAACCAACCAAACCCTCCAAAACCCGTGAAAAGAGTGGTGGGGGAGGGAGAGGATGCGAAGAGGAGGGGGCTGTGATTAACCTGTCCGCCTCGCATTTCCATACAGTGAGTGTCTGTGCGCGCTGCTCGCAACGGATGGGCGTGCGGGGAGGGGGGGGGCACCGCCAGCCCCGCTGCTCGGAGGAGAGAAGCCCAGACGTCTTGTCTCCTGCCCGGTGCCACAGCCGAAAGGGTTACAGAAAGGACCGTTTCACGGGGACCGAGTGTGTGTGGGGGTAAGTGCCGCTCCCGGTGCTGCTGCCTTTTGCGCAGGGGCCGGGAACGCGTGTGCCGGCGGTGCGCGCGCGTGTCTGTGTGTCTGTCTGTGTGTCTGTGTGTGGCGTGGTGTTTTGTGTTTTAATACCCGCAGGAATAATAAGGCAGCCTTGTTGGAGCTCGCCGGAGCCGCAGAAAAGGGAGTTTGTTGTTGTCTTGGGGAGCGCTGCTCCTGGACGTGGCTTTGGCCGGAGGAGTGCAGCGGGGGGGACGCCGGCGACACACGGAGGGGTGCGGACAATGGGCCCCTGTCTCCGGCCGAGCCGGGCGGCAGCAGCAGGCTGAAGCCTTACGGTGGGCTTTCCGAAAACATACACCGGTTTGTTTCGTGCACCTTTCTCTGAGCGGCTCCAGCCCCGGGGGGGACGGAGCGGAGCCGGTGGAGACAGCCCGGCTTTGTCGATCCTCCGGCAGAAACCGCCGCGGCTCCGCTCAGAGGCACGGGGGGCAGCGGCACCGGCACCGCGGGACGGTGGCCGCCTCCACAACCCCCCCCTGCAGATCGACCCCGTGACCCGGCGGGGGCAAGCGCCACGAGTGTCCGCGCCACGAGTGTCCCCGTCGGAGAGGTCGCTGGTGCCGCTCCTGGCCCCAGGCTGTGGATCCCAGCCCCGTCCTCCTTCTGGGCATCCAGGGATATCCCCACGGCGGTGGCCAGGCCCGTATGGGGGGTTCCCATTGTGGATCCCATCCCATCCCGTCCCCCCCAGTTTATTCTTTTGGTGCTTTTCATTCAAGTAAATTAGATCGATGCTTTACGGAGTGGTGGTTTTGTGGTTTGGGAAAGGTGATGGGGTGAAAGTTCCAGGCTCTTTCCCCAGAAGTTGCTCTTCAGAAGGCAGCAGTGGTTTTCCTCATCACTTGTATACCTCAAAATTTGACCAGGAAGGACAAAGGAAATTTAGTCTTCAGTTACACGCAGCTATCTCCTGAGACTGCCAGTATAGACCATGTAGTGCCACTTCTGATGACAGGAGGTACTTTATGCATCCATTAAGAACTGGACAGAGACCACCGGTGAACTTAGATGGTTGCCAGTAATGGTAGTAGCAACTTTCCATCCCAACGGATTTGGCTGAGCTCCAGCAAGTGATCAGAAGGAGCGGGACTCAGTCCCATTTCCAGACTCCAAGCTCTCTATCCAGTATGCTGGACTTCACCCTTGGTTTTACAGGCATATGGGTTTTTTTTTCCTGTGGTACTTTAGCATTAAAGCTCTAAAGTGGTTTTCAGATGGACCAGTACTTTTTCCCCAGGATAACTCTTTACATGGCAGCACTATAATCAGGAGGAACAAGTTTGTGACTCAATGCACCTTGATTAATGAAAGTTTTAACTTTTTTTTCCCCCCAATTTTTGAAAAAAAAAACAGAAGCAGCTAGCACACCAACGCATGGTTAAATTGTCCAGGTTTGCTCTTCAGGAATTTATGCAAACACTTGCTTACTTAATTACATCTAATTTAAAGACATGCACCAATCATTTTGCTTTGATCCATGACTTCCACAACAGTCAGCAAACACCCCAGGAAATATCAATGAATTGAGCCTTTTCTCACTTGGTTTCATGTCCTACCCCACATTCACACAACTCTGATGGGAAACCATAACTGAACCTACATTTGCTCAAAGGAAAAAAGGTCACTTCAAAAGCTTTGAAGCACCTTTTAACAAACCTGTCCTGAGTTTCAAGTAGTTGACAACACTTGAGATAGGTTGAGTGTCTTTGGAGTTCAGGTTATACCGTGACCCTTTCTCTCCACACGTGACACTGGAGAGACCTCACAAACCGTGACCCTGCCTTTACCTTCCAGGCTGTGCCTACATCTCCTGAATGTACATCAGGAAACAGGAAAAGGTTTGGAGTATCTTCCTTTTTTAGATTTTGTTTGGTGTAACATACTGTTCCAGACCTTTGTTGACCTAAGTGAACTGGGAAATAGTCCCTGCTTCACGTCATGAAGAGTATTTTACTGGCTCCTCACTTTTTGTGCCGTAGGCAATCGCTGTTTGTCAAGTGAGGTCTGCTGGGAGCTTGGCTAATGCAAAGCAGGAATTGGGATTGCTTGGCTTACGGAGCAGGTGTTACAGATTTACTGAGTATATCCTGTCACTTTGACAGGCCTGTGTCTCTCCAGGGAAAGGACTTCCCAGAAAAACAAATCAAGAAAGAAATAACTTTATCTTCCCTCTAGCCAGTGTCAGTTTCTCGTGGCTGTGCATAGGGACCATGGAGTGGCGTGAAGTGCTGGGTCAGAGGCTCCTCTGGGTTTGGTGCTCCCAGGGACAGTAAGTATCCAGTACCAAACCACAGCACGCCAGGGGTTTTCAACCGCCTGGGTTCTGGGGAAAGATCTTACTGAATCCAGTGTCCAGATCTATTATGGACTGTGTTTATTTTCCTCTTTCTCCTTCTCTTTTTCCTCTGCCTGCCCGTTTCTTCTGTCTCTCCTCCTCTTTCTTCTCCTCTTCCCTGTTCCAGTTCTTTTTCCGTGTGGTTTTCCCTCTTCTAGTGTTTACCTACCTCGGGCTGGGCCTCTCCCGCAGCCCCTGCCAGGCCACTGGTTCCTGCTGCACTAAATCAGTCCTCCCAGAGTCAATGGCTCCTCTCAGTCACTCACAGGAGGTGCAAATCCAGTGGGGCAAATGAAGCATAGCGACGCACAGGCAGCGCGGCCGAGTACCCAGAAAGCTTCAGCAGCTAAAATTCAAGTGGGTTCAGTTTATTTTATTTTTTTTTTTCCTGCTTTGATTTGCTCGGAGTTTACATTGAATTCTTTTGAGTATGGCATTTCCTATTGGTTTTCTTTCTCCTTCCTACTGCCCTCCCTTCAGCTGTGCTCATGGCTGGTGGTTTTTTGTACAGTCTGTGCCTTGCTGGTGGTTTCTAATACTTGGGAAGGGGGGGGGGTGGGGTTTGCTTTGTAGTATTTGTGCACTGAAAAGCATTTTGCTTTCTAGGTGCATTCCCCTCTGGCTGCTGTCAAAGTGTCGCAGAGGTTCCCATTGTGTAAAAGTGGAAGTGGGACTTGTGAGCCCCCTAACCCTGCAAGGAAACAGAGGAGGAAAATGCGACGTAGCATTCGGTCGAGCTCGTTGCAGGTCCATGCATGAGCAGCACCTCTCTGCGGGTACGCCTTCCACGGATCGAAGGGACGCAGCAGCGTAACAGAGGCAAGAAGCATCCCTGCTGACGGTCAGCGTGTTCCCGTCGAGCTCCCGACCTGCAGTACATAACTGCATGGCTTCCTCACCCCGAGCTGGATGCAGAAATGCAAAGCAGTTACAGCCAGCTCCTCCTTAGTCCCTTCTGCCCAGCCAGAGACTCAAAATACCTGTCGTTGTCATTCAAGGATCTGATAGTTTTCTTTTAGTACCAGCCATCGCTGTTTCCTCGGTGAGACAGGTGGACTACTTAATGTATATTCACCTTCAACACATTCTGAACATGCAGTTTGCATCAAGCACATCCCCATAGCTGAAGTTTGCAATGAAAAGACTATTATGGGCTTTGGCTCTCCATGCCACCAAAAGAAATCAAATCAGGGGGTCCTAGCTGGCACCTTTCTTAGTCGTGTCTATTGTTTTCATCCCATGCAGTGATGTAGCTTGCAAATGGTAGCAAAATAGCCTGAAATCTCTTTATATATTCTAGAAACTCTCCTTAGATGTTCTAGCTGTGTCTTGTGAGTTTTGTGAAGGAGGCATCCACATCAGGAGCATCCCCAGGTTATTTCGAGCATCAGCTGAGATGAAGGTCCCCGATGGAGATCCCACCCCGGATAGTTAATCACCACCTGCTAATTACACCTGAAACTTCTTCTTAACTTTAAACTTTGGCCCTCAGAGTGCAGGATTTCCCCACAGAGCAATGCATGTGAACTGACATCTGTGGAGATGAAATATGCAAGCTCAGAAAAGAACTGCTCATGCTCACAAGGAGTTACTGGAGCTCGCTGAACCTGATTGCAGGCAGTTGGGGTGTGCCTGAGAAACCCTTGATGAAAGCAGCTTCCAGGCTGTGGGCCATAATGGTTCTCAGCTGCTGTCTGCTTCAGACTACAGCTTAACTGCACCTCAGAGACAACTGCCTCCTGCTTTTATCACTGCCAAGGGATCCCAGAATGCCCTCTCTCTGGTACATTCAGGTTTGCTTCTTTGCTTTCTTTTTCTACATTTGCAATACATGGCAAACTCTTCTTTCCCCCAAAGGTCTTTTGTTTTTACTGTAGTTAATAATCACAGATACATTTCCTTAAGGCCAGGCTGTGTGAACCCTCTGCTTTCCTTCTGATGCTTTCCCTCCCTCCCTCCCTGCTGTTCGTGATCCGCCGGAACAGTTTTTGTTGCTGATAAATAGATGTTCTAAGCACTTGCCTAGGATTTTGAGTTTAAGAATGAATTTTTTTGTAGCTATTTTCTTGAGGAAAAAAAAAAAATTCTTGATTAATATGTGCTTTTTTTTCTTTGCATGCAAATAGGCAGGGAGGCCTGATCCAGCAGGATGCTGCACGTGCTCTGCCACACGGTGAATTTTGCCACTTACTGTGCTTTCCAGGCTAGCTGCTGGAAATGTCACAGGATTAATTTCCGAATCCCCTGAGGTTCCTGTTGGCTTTGTCCAGAATCATTACTCATTCTTTGCTACGTACACAAGCTTATTACAACCCGGCGAGACCTTAGCTGTGGTTGCTGTGTTAACTGTTCATTCCCAGTCTGTTCCATCTGGGCTCTTACCCTTTGCCTATCAGTATGTTGTTGCGTGAACACCTTGCAATGGCAACTGGCTGTGTTCTTCTGTTGTGTGTGCTTATTTTATGGCACACCCGAGCTAACTGATGTAAGAAAGCCAGCCACGACCTCCTCCAGGGCTACTCTGCTGCTGGAGATCAGCTACGTGCGCTGTTCTCTGGCTTGCGTGCCTCACTTCTACTCCCTGATAGTGTAGTGAAAAAAAATCAATAAGCAGATGAATAAGTAGACACGATGTCTTCCTTGCAGATAGGGAGGATGGCCAACAGAATCATGCATGTGCTTTAAGAATGTTTGTGGAGACAGAGCTACCATCCAAGAATGTGCAAAGAGCTGCCCATCCCAGCGTTACGTGCCTGGGATGAGGGAGAAGCACGAAACCGTCGCTAGACTTGATTAGCATCCAAAGCTGAAAGATGTGTCTTGTGTCCTGTGGAGCTGGTTGGGGTGATTTTTCAAGAGGACTGAAGAAGAAACCATGTGAATGGAATCTCCTCCTTGCCTTATCTCTGCTGGGGGCTAAAACAAACCAGGAAGGAGCCAGCTGGCAAGAGCTGGTGGGCTGCTATGTGAAAGGGTCTTTGCGTGGGCTCCATCCAGCAGCAAGGAGATGGTGGCCTGAGCCCCCCCCCCGCCCCCCAGGGAAAAGGACATCTCTGGGAGTCAGCCAGGAAGCCTGTCTGCTGCTCACTGTTCTGCCAGGGACTGATGTCTTCAGGAAGTAAAGGTTAGCAGGGGCTATCAGCAGGGTCACTTAGGTGTGGAGACTTTTTTTACGATCGCATTACTGTCTCTCTTTCCTGTTGTGGTACAGAAATTACGACTCGTGGTGTCAGTGCTGGGAGGAAAGCAGGAGCTCAAGCATTAAAAGCTAGCTGTTATCTTAATCAGAAAAGAAAAATAACGCTGGCTGGCAGCTAAACTTTCAGAGAAGTTTGCTTTGGTGTTGTTATTCTTTTAACTCTGCAGTCATCTGTATCCTCTTGTTCACAGTCAGCTATGTGTTTGTCGCTGTCCTCTCTGCTGCCTAACCTGGGATCTGCTTCTGAAACTCCCCATGAGCTCAACTTGTAGACTTACAGGGATCAGAGCAGAAAAATGGGAGGTAGGATGGGTCTTTCAGGTGAGCAGCGTGTGACAACACGATAATATTTGTAACCAGTTGCAAGAGGGGAGCCTCTAGTTTCAAGGAGTGGGGGGTTTTTTGCTGTTGTTTCTTTCCCCAGTGTTTAACAGTGCCGTGTCAAAATAAAAATCATTAATTAAAACTGCGCCTTATATGTGCTGCTAAAAACACTTCTAGATTATACGTGCTGAAAACAGTAAATATTTAATGTACAGGTTTACTTTTCCTGGTTTATAGATTGCTCAGTGGGCTTGACAGAGCAGCTAGGCAGATGTGTTTATAGCAAGCTCCCCGGGTGGGTACAATGCTGCAGTGTTTGGCCTGTGAGCACTGCAGGGCCATGCTTAAAAAAAAAAATAAAATAAAATAAGTGTTCCATTTACACTGGGGGGTGGGAAAAATTCCTGAGACTGTTTCTATTAATATTAGCTGGTGTAAAAACCCAAATTTTGCTTTTCAAGCCTTGCATATTTCAAAAATAGAGGACTAAATGGTGGTTGGTGAGGATGGGGGGGTAAGAAGCGTTTCCTTGCTTATGTAGCCAGTGAAGGGACGGTCGGGGGGTGGGTGGTGGTTCTGGTAGGAGAAGAAGGTTGTTGCTGAAATGCTCCTTATGAAGGTCAGGTGTGAAATAAAGAATTCAGGAGTGACCAGAGCACAGCAGCAAAGCCTGTGCAGGGGGAAGCGTGGGTAGGTGGGGGCACGGGCTGGTGTGAGGTGACTGGTTTCTTAGTATGGAATCAGTGAGGTTGGAAACAACCTTCAAGATCAAGTCCAACTGTCTACTAAATGTTATCATGACCATGGACTAGGAGCTGGGAGCCTGGACATGCTCCTAGAAGGTGAGAGGGACCAGATGCTGTGGGGAAAGCAAAAGGTGCGGAGCCTTCCCTTTATGGTAGGATGTGAGGTGCTGACTGGGATGGTGGGAAATCCACTTCTATGTTCAGGGAGACTTTTTACACATTAGTTTTGATCTTGCCTGAGGTCTTAGCTGAGCGCTAGCTTCCGATCTTGATTACACTGACATTAAAGATGAATTATCTGGTCAAAAGTAATGGCATTCATTAATTAGCAGACATTAATTAAGTGAAACAGCTGACATTTGAGTTTCTGGAGCACTCCCAAGGAATGGGTGGCTGCATCTGCCTCTCTGATTTCCTCAGAATTTGCCCTCAGCTGAGAAGTGAATTTGTTTCAATAATCTGATTAAACAGCTGGCAGCTTTTAAACTCTTGAAGAAAAAAAAAAAAACCACCCACACATTTACTTTTAAAAAGGGATTCTTGGGCTGACTGACTTCTCAGGAGAGCTTTCCACTGAAGAGAAGTAGAGTTAGGAAGTAGAAGTCTGTATTAGGGGTAAGCACTCTTATAATTAAATGTAGCCATATATATATAACATCTAATAATCATCTCGGCGTGTGAAGAAAGCTCAGGGGTCCTAGTGAAGTTGTTTTGCTTTCCCACCATCTTCACCCACAGCAGACATCTTTCCCTGACTGCAGGTGACCTGCCATCCTGTTGCCACAAGGGCACGGGGCCACCCCACGGTACCTGCTCAGTGCAGGACAGCATCGTGCTGCTAAAAGCAGCTCAGCACCTCTCCTTTCTTAGGGGGGCTTCCCAGCACAGGGCTGTTGAGCTGCTTTTGCCTTCTCAGCCCCAGCTGCAGCTTCCTTGTCTGCAAAATCCTTTGCTGACAAGTTCTCTGCGCCGACCACCGCACCGCACCTGGGAGCGTGACAAAAGGAGGTGCCAAGAGAAGGGGGCTCCTGTGCCGAGCGCTGGCATTGCCACAACAGCACCAGGGACCTTCACCCAGCCAGGAGGTGGGGCAGAACGATGCGACTCTCTCCTCCCAAGCTGAGCTCCAGGCCATGTTTCAGTACGTCCTGCTCACACCTCTTCCCGGCACGGTAGCGATTCGAGCAAACCCGGCCACCTTAGACCCCAAGTGAGATTCACTTGACTCCAGCATCAGCGCTGGGCTGAGGCACCCTGCTCTGCTGTGCCTGCCCCGTTCCCCTGCATTTATAACCTTCATCTTGCTGCTCAGAGGAGCACACAGGGCTGCAGTAAAAGACTCCAGCTTTGGTCTCCCAGGGGTAGCAAACCAACACATTTAACCTACCATGCGACCTGGCAAGGACTGGTGACTCTGTCTGGGTTTTATGGCAGGACACCCTTGCCTGAGTATCGAGAGTTTAGGAGGCTACACAGTTGGTCACAGCCAGCTCCTGAAGGGCAGCTGGCGTGGTGACAGTAGACTTAAAAAATGAATGAATTGTCAGCTTCAGTCTGGATGTCACCATCATTTTAATGCTAATGGACTTTTTCCTCAGCCAGCCTCCTGTCTGAATGGGGAGCACAGAAACATCCCAATATTTATGGGATTTTAACTAGATTAGTTACAAACCTATAAAGCAAAGAAAGAGACAGTTCATCCAGTATTGGGGAGGGGGGTGTTAAAAATGCCACCTCAGATAAAATATTATGGGAGTTGAGTAACTGTAAATAAGAACCCTGCTTATGAAATAGCTTCTTATGTGAGCTTGGGATGAGGGCCAAGAGAATGTCTAGGGCTTGGGGAAATTTATTAGCCCAGATCAACAGGATTTCTGGGACTTGGGAGATGGGGTGGCAAAGAATTTGCCTGTTGGAGCGTGCGCTTCCTCCATTCATGCCTGCAGCAGGAGTTTCACTTAGAAAACTTTTGGGATGGTTCGTTTGCATTTTTTGAATTTTCTTGGTTCTCATTAACAGCTGCAGCTCTGTCCTGGGACTTGAGAGGGCTGGGTTCAAGCTCTGGGTTTCCACAGCCTGCCAGTGTGGTCTTGGGCAAATTATTCACCTCCCCGTGTTTCAATGCCCTGCTGTTGAGAGGAGAGAAACGTTCTTCCCTGACTCATGGGGGTGCCAGGAGGGTGTGCTAAGGACTAGGAGGCATTCAGACACCTGAAGCTTGAGTGAGAGTACTGTGGGTGCTTGGGAATGCCAAGGACACGTGCGGAGCAGCTACGATGCACAGGGTGACCCCTCGCAGTGGGGGGAATGGCATTTGGAGGGGGGGGAGTGATGGATCTTCGCTTTGATTCCAGTCCTTTTAGTCACTGCCATGATCCTACTCGGAGACCTTTATTTTATACCCTCTGCCAGTGCAAGCTGGCTGTCCTCATAGGGTCCTGGGTGTGCTGATATTAGGGTCATCTTGGCTGCATGTGCACTTTAAAAAGAGCACATACTCATCAGCAGTGCAAAACCTGGGAACCTGTTGCCTTCTGTCCCCCCATTTTTCATCTCTCCCATTCCCATTTGCTGTTCCTTCTGCTATTCCTTACCCCGTATTCAGCTTTCTGTCTGGGTTCTTCCACCACATCTCCCCTTCTGCCTTCACTTTGGTATTCCTGCCTCCACCCCCACCCTCGCTCCCATATTTTATCTGTGGTTTATTTTGCTCATCTTGATTTTGGAACCCATCCTTCACCTCTCCTGCGTATTTCCATTTTCCTCCCTAGTTCCCAGTGCTTTTCAATAAGCAGCATCCCTCTCCTATTCTGCCTCGCTGCCCGCTGACACTGGACAGATTGCAGCATGAAAGCAATGCAAAGATCTCCCAGTTTAGAGTGGGGGGTAGGTCAGGGTGACCTCAATCTGCCCCTCGAGCACAGACCCACAAGGTCTTAATTCTACAGCCAATGTTTATTCGCCAGTTTCTCTTGTTCCCACACCAGTAGAAGTACCTGTGTGCGCTGGGAGGGTGCTGCATCGTGTCCTGTATCACCCTGCTCCCCAGTGCTGGCTGCCAGTACCGGAGTGGCTGTTGGTAGCGTACTTACTTAGCCCAAGTGTGGGAAAACTCTCAGACTTGAACTCTGCTTTGTATTTCCATGCCATACGAAACTCCTTGAATGTTTGTCCTTCCCTTCACGTGGCTGAGACCTGCTCTTGTATTGCACTGACATGTGCTAAATCTATTTGGTCCTTCTTTTTTTTTTTATTATTTTTTATTTTAATATGCTGCTTACAGTATAAATACAAAAGCAGACACCAGTTCTGAAAAGCAATAAATGTAATGGTGCTGGTGGTTGTTATAAATAGCACAAAGGATTTAGAAGCTATTCGGTCTTTCGGATGGGAATCACAAGTGTTCTGTGTAATCCAATCTTAAGGCTCTCGTATTTAGCTATTGAAGTCTTCCCAGTTGTGACTGGCCCAGTTGACTCATTACTGTTTGGCTTCAGTGCGGGGTGAGTATGCTCTTGCTCCTCACAGAAATGAGGCTTAGACTCCCAGACTGGTGTGCTGGATGGCATGCCTGACCTCTACCTGCATCCAGCACCCTGATTCATGCAAATCAGGTCTTTGCATATGCAATTGGTCCATTTGCATAAAGAACCGTGGTATTTCCACACATGAATTTTTGAGGTCGGTTCCTAAAATCAGTGCTGCATTTTTTCCTCTGCTGGAGCGAAATGCAAATATTTATTTATTGACAGAGCTGGAGCTGATCATTTTCCCTGTCCAGGTCTGAGCTGTCTGTTCCATCAGATGAAAAACAAGTAGTATTCTGATTTCTTCCTAAAAATGCATTTGTTCATAACTGCACTGAAAACAATTAGTGTCTGCTCTCTGCCAGCCCCGGTAGAGTGCTATATATATTTGTGTGTGTATATATATGTATATCAAAAGGGGCTGAACGCCCAGAAATTCTCTTGGCAGCCCTGCTGTCTGGTTAGAAAAGGAAGTGAGCTACAAAATTTGAACATTCAGTTCTGAGACTTGAAAGCTTTCTGGATTTTATTACCGACTCAACAGGGTTTTCATTATGTATGTGGCCAAGAGGAGAGGTTTACGCAAGAGGAACATATTGTCGTTGAATATGTTTGTAATTTTACACATTGTTAAATAATTGAGATAACTAGATGTCTCCTAAATGGGCAAAATAAATTAAGTGTTAGCAGCAGTATCGCTGTGGCACAGAGGACTCAATACAAGAGTGGCCGACCCCCATCAGAAAGCTGATTTCCAGTGCAGAGGGGTCTCGATCCAGATGCTGAGTGACATTTTGCTGTTGATGTGGATGGGAGCCATCTTCCCCTCGGTGTTTCTGGAAGCCTCTCGCTGCCTGTCAGTCTCTTCCACTCCAGATGATAGTATCTTCAGCTTGCCTTTTTTTGGGTTTTTTGGTGGTGGTTTTTTCTTTTTTTTTGCTTTTCCTCCTTTTTGCTTTTTAGTAACTCAGTGCTATTTAAACAGCAGTTTGAGGCGAAGTTTCTTCTGCTCTCATTTTCATGTTAGTTTTAGGAAGGAAAATATTTTGAGAAGCGGATTATCACGCAAAGAGAGAAGGTGTGGGATGCAGGGACTGAGCTGTAAATACAGAGCGAGGCTGTGTCCTGCTGTCCTGGTCACCTCCTGCAGCAGGGGATGTGCTGTTGGCTCACGCCCTGCGGCCGGTCAGCTCTGCCACAAACCAGCTTGACAGCAAAGTGAATTCCTGTCCCACAGGCAGCACGGTCCCAGCTAATTTTGCACTTGTTCATGTGATTAGTATTTATTCTTCGTTGTCTTCAAAAGGTATTTATTTTTAAACCTCTGTGGTCTCTGATGCTTAGCTTAACTGCATGTGCTCCCATGCAGCTACTGTCAGGGTGAAACACTGTCTCTATGTGCCTTTGCATTTACACGTGGGAAGCCAAGGCACAGGGAAAATATAAGACCACTGGACAATTCAGGCTGGAGTTCAGAACCCAGTCTGAACCTTTCTCACCCCTGATTTATGCCCAGCGTCTCTCCTGGGCACACCAGCCTGAGCAGCCTGGCTCTGCCTTCTGGAAAACCATGCTGGAGGTGCTGGGGGCTGCTCTTGGGTCTCCCAGAACCTTCCTTTCTCCTTCCCTCAGTCCAGAGGATTGATGGCCATCTTCACTGGGGGCTCCTGCCCAGTGTGCGTGCAGGAAGCCGTTGTCTTCATCACTTTCCACCCCTATTGCAACCACTGACCTGTGTCTTAGAAACATAGAAATGTCTGGGTTGGAAGGGACCTCTCGAGGTCATCTAGTCCAACCCCCCTGCTGAGAGCAGGGACCTGAGAGCAGCCCCTGACCTGTGTCTTCATTGCTTTCCACCCCTACTGCAGCCCCTGACCTGCATCTTCATCACTTTCCACCCCTACTGCAGCCCCTGACCTGCATCTTCATCACTTTCCACCCCTACTGCAGCCCCTGACCTGTATCTTCATCACTTTCCACCCCTACTGCAG
The DNA here is from genome assembly GCA_024605025.1 of Megaceryle maxima. NCBI lineage: Eukaryota > Metazoa > Chordata > Aves > Coraciiformes > Cerylidae > Megaceryle > Megaceryle maxima. The sequence goes on from JANHGN010002700.1 coordinate 13,769, forward strand.
CCCCTGACCTGCATCTTCATCACTTTCCACCCCTACTGCAGCCCCTGACCTGCATCTTCATCACTTTCCACCCCT
>JANHGN010002703.1:0-24874 GCA_024605025.1 Megaceryle maxima
ATAAAAAAACCCCACAAAACCAAACCAAACAAACATACAAACAACAAAAAAACAACCAAACAAAAAAAAAACCCAACAAGAACATTGAGGTGCTGGAGCATGTCCAGGGAATGAATTCCAGCATGTCCAGCAATGAAGCTGGGCAAGGGTCTAGAGAACGAGTCTTATGAGGAGCAGCTGAGGGACCTGGGGTTGTTCAGCCCGGAGAAAAGGGGTCTGAGGGGAGACCTTCTTTCTCTCTACAGAGGAGTTAGAGATAGGAAGAGGAAACCACAGCAAGCCCTGTCTCTTAGTATTCAACCATTCACATACTTTGAAATTTTTATGCAATTGGGTCATACACAATTCTCTAACAAAGAATGAATCAATCTACTTTTATCTACCTACCCCTAATTTTAAAGGAAAGCCTCATGAATTCCCTTTACTTCTGTATTGACAATGCAGTCTAATCTCATATACACCTGTCACTTCTGCTTCCAAAAGCTAACAAAGAGCAGGAAAAACTTCCATTCCTTCAAGCTGAAAACCTGGGTAAGATTTTCATAGTACCCTTGCCATGGTTTTATATCAGCTCTTCAGTCTGACAATGCAAGTGCATTATATTTGTCAAAATTACTGTTACTGCATTGAACATGGATCTGGTATCACTTCCTTGAAAATGGCTTAAGAAGGAGAGTCCCACTGCCTTAAAGTGCCAACCTGGAGGAAGATTCTGCAAAGAAGTTTCTTTTTTTGTGACTGAGAAGTGAATCGCACGCGATCAGGCACGGCTGCAATAGCAGCGCATGCACAGCCTGCACCCTGGTGTACTCCCCCTTTCTCTAAGGGTCTGTCCTCCCTTCTGCATACGAAGCATAGCTTCTAATGTAAAGACATGCCAATGTCACGCTACACATCCTTAAAAATAACCAGTTCTCCTGGCCTCCTCCCTAGAGCCAAATTTCATGGGATTTTTCCAAGTGGATCCCTGAACAAGTCAAAGCCTGCTCTCCTGAAACCCAGGGCTGAGATCCTGCTGTTTGCCCAGCTCCCTCCTCTCAGGATCCTGAACTCAATCATCCCATGATCACTGCAGTTAAGGCTGTCCCTGACCGTCGTATCTCAGATGTTTGTAGGTATGAAGTTCAGCAGGAGTGCCTCCCCCTGTCATCTCCTCAATCACACTCCTAGATTGCTTCTGCCTCGCTGATTTGTTCCTCCAGCTGGGATCAAGTCTCTCGAGAGGACCAGGGCCTGTGAATACAAGGAGGCTCCTCCCAGTTAACTGAAAGAAGCCTCTTCCAGATCAGGTGGCTTGTAGCAGACACCCACAACATTTCACACATCGGTCTGCCTGCTAAGCCTCATCCATGTGCTCCCAGGTGGCTCCACAGGAAAGCTCCGGGCATTCTCATGCCCTCACAGAAAAGGTACCTTCCTCCCTTGCCATCCAGCTGGTTCTTCCTGTAGAGCCTGTATTCATCCACCGCCACACCGCAGTCCTGTGAGCTGTCCTACTGCCTAGGCACGATCCCAACCATATCCTAGTCCCGCACTGCATGCAGACCTCCAGCTCCTCCCATTTGTTCCCGTACCATGAACGTTAGCGCACAGGCACTTCAGAGAGGCACTTAGTCAGAATGACTCAAGAAAAATCTATGAGAGCTTCCACTGTAATGCATATGGAAACACAACAAAACCAGAGGCAAATAAGCAGCGCTATTTGATCGATCTAACTTCCAGATGCATTATCCGGTGTTCTATTAACGAGCTTTAAGATCAACCAAAGTCAGGAGAAAGCACACAACCTTCAGACTCTACCCACACATTACACAGCTCTGCTTTGGCATCATCAGCTCCCCATTCTGCTGCATGAGGCTACGAGCACAGTGATGACTGAGTGGGCAGTCAAGTGGAGACGAGCTTTCTACACCAGCCTTAAACCACCACCCCCCAAAGCAATTCTGGGCTTACGTACCCGACTACCCAAATGTAACTGGACAGAGTAATCCCAATGTAAGTCTGCTTGCTTATCAGAACATTACTTAGCTAACAATAAAATGAGTTAACAGTCATTTTGATAATAAACTTAATTTGTAATCTATTGATTCCCAGTTTGCTCCCCAGCACCAGAATTTCTTTTAGAAGTTAAGCCCACTCCTGCCTCCCTCCAGTCAACAGTTTAACATAGTCCTAGAAGTAGATTTTACTGAAATGCTACAACTGCTTTTGATAATATCCATATCACGTGTGCACACAGGTAAAATACATTCACCTTACCACTATATTTGACCAATTGAATTGAAGTACTAGATCAGTTTCTGCAACTTAATTTCAAAACATGAGAATTCTATAGGAAGTATACAAAAGGGTGTAAAATCTGCTAGCTCTAAGATGCTGAAGAAAATAATCTGAAATGCTCAAATTTCTGTCTCTGCATACTACTTTTTCCTTTAAAGGCAAAACATTGATAGTGTGTTTCCCCTACTGCAGCAGCCTAAACTTAGCTTTTGGAATTTTTCTTGAAACATTTACTGGCAATTTCTTCCCCAAAACATAAACATTAATCAAAAAAATCAAAAGGTTAATTGCCTTAGAAAAAGGAAATATAATGACCACAATTATACAGTATATTAAATATTGAAATTAAGACACTTAAGGTGTGAGTATGCCCAGTGAAACACAGCAGTGCAATGCAAAGTCTTATTTATCAATGTGCTTTTATGGCTACCAGAAACAAACAGCTTTTTATTTTAAAAAAATGTTAATATTGGGTTTGCATTTCTATCTTTAATAGTTCCCAATTTGTCGATTTAAGGACAGTACTGTAAAATTAATTTTTCCTTCTGTTGGACAGATCAGATAGCTTGGAAAAAAAAAACAAACATGCTGAAGTGTTTCAAAAAGGCAGGAGCCTTTCTCCAATGGAGCTTAAGAAAATGGCTGCCAAAGCCATGAAGCACCCAGTGAGGCAAGACAAAGAACACTAGAGGGAAAGGAAGACTCGCAGTACTATTATTTTTTGTTTTCAAAACAGAAATATTTTTCTACACTATTAGATAAAAAAATCCAAACAACATAAGTCTGGGCTTTAGCTTTTTTAGCTGCTCTGAAAGCCAGCAGAAGCAGTTGCTCTCAACAGTCACGTCACTAACCTAAACCCCCAAACTGGGATGCGTGCGCTGTTTGGGGTGGAATGGGGTGTCTCAGACACGTGAGGGGCCCAGGCAGAAATGCTACTGCAGCACAGATCTCAGCTCTCAGCTGAAGATGCTACACGGCGAGACTTCCAAGACCTTCAGGACACACCCAAGCTGCTCGCAGTCTAAATGCTTAATCACAGCAGTCCCTGCTTGGCATCTGGGAAGGAAAGCTCTGGGTTTGACGCTGCAGGCTATTTCCTGAGCAAGCTGCCACCCGTCCCCTTCCAACCACAGCCAGTCTCCCTGGCTGCTCGAGTGCACGCTGAAGGAGAACGCTGGGGCTGGGTAAGCACTGCCATTACCTACCACAGAGAGCTGGACTTTTGCCCTCGGACACAGCTGCCCCTCCGCCCTTTACAGCAGCAGTCCTGACCCGCTGGGATGGGCTGCGAACAAGTGTGGGAAGCGGCATTTAGTCAGCTCAAGCAGCTGTCGCCGGCATCCTCCCAGAATAAAAACAACAGACTGGAGAGAAGCCGATCAAGCACCACTATTGGACTGCTCCAGCTTAAACGAAGGCAGGAATTCAGTGCTTGGATCCCCTCCTCCATCTCCTTCAAGCAAAACCAGAGCAACAAACATGCCAATGTGACGGGTTTTTTTCTTGACATCCATCACTGAAAGCAACAAGCACACCTTAACTCCTCAGAAATGGTCCTGAGATTCAGCACATGGTAGACTACTCAGGAGCAGATTTATATTCCCCTCAGAGATCATTATGTTTTCAGGCACAAGCAGTCTATTCCTCTATGTATTTTCACCAGTAAATTAAATGAAAATTGAAAGACAGACAAACAGGCTGCAAAGTAACAAATGCTGAACTAGTGACTTAACAGAATTAACATAAAATTTGTCACTTTTAATGACAAGCATGCACTGATTCCTTTTACAAACCTTTAAAGTTACAAATTAGACAGTCGGTGTCAATCTCGTCACTGAGACCAATAAATAATGAAGCAACAGGCTTAGAAAAAGCAAGAAAAGTAAATTTTAGAAGAAACTTTTAAGTCACCCAGAAACCTACTTTACTATTTCACTGAACATTTCAGCTTGCACGTAGTGAGAGAATGCAACTGCAACACTGGAAATATCACTTAGCTTTTAAATGCCACTAATGCAACTCCACAGGCCAACTAACACACATTCAACTCTCCACATTATGGAAAGAATCACTATGACCTGGGTAGAGTTCTTATTAATAGCATCCTTAAATAATCAGAAACAGGGCTTAGATCTATAATGCTGAGCTTCAAAAAAACCAAAGCATCCGAGGGCAGAACATCCAGGGCAAGCGTCCTGAGCCTGAGGGGGTCGTCGCTGTCATAAACACACATCAGCAAACAGCTGCTGAAAGGCAAAGTCCTGCCCTCCACCACGATCACGTCCCTCACACACCCAACTGCCAGGACCTGCTGGACAAATCAGCTCTGGGAATTGATTTTGCTAAGCACTGCTATGGAGAGCAAGCAGGCTGAGCCACATTTCAGAAGCAGCCTGTACTTCCATGTCAGATGGGTAAGAATGACTGTGCAACTGTGCTTCTGAACACAAATCTAATCTAAAATGGCAACCAGAAACGTTCTTCTGATTTGCCAACAGAGTAGCGACCGGAAAAAAGGCAAAATATCCAATGAAATAATCTATTATTGCAACTGGGTTTGCTTACATTTTTCTTTCTTGGGGCCACCTTTCTACAGAAACTTCACCTGAGCCTAAAGTAACGTGCGTGAAGGCAGGCAGTTTCAACTGCAAAACTGTAAATAAAAGCAAGCCCACTAACTTCAAGTATCTTAAAGCCAAAAAGGAAGCAGTTTATGTTGTGGCAATTTGTTTAGAGAAAGAAACACACAGTACAAAGTGACCCACAAAAATACCAAGTATTATAATCTTCAGTTTCAAGAAAGTTAGCGTTCAAGGATGCCGGATAACAGTGTGGGACAGGAGTGTTCACAATGCAAGGCCATCTGAGGTTTCAGGACTGGCTTGTTACATGTGCTATTCTCTAATTACTCTCAAGTATTGCAAAGGAACATTTCACATCATGGAAAAATGTTTTGATAAGATCCAGCTTTTGAAAGTGCTTTCAAGAAATAATTCACAGAGTAAACAGGAGATTTCACCTGCCATTTAGCAGTTCTTCCTCCTCCCCCTCCCAGTGGCTACTGAAATACAAACAAAATGTAAACCATTTCCAGCAAAATCAGAAGCTAGAAAGATTCTACTGCAAAAATGACACTTTTTTTTTTTTCTTCAGGATTCTGCTTTTATTTGCAGATTTACTTTCTTCCTACCCTCTGTTATAAAGGTGCTACAGCTTATACAGTACAGCTGGCATAGGTGGCCTTGGGAAGTTAGCTCACAGCCAAACCAGCTGATGGATGGGCTGCAGATGATATGCAGTCCCAAACTGCAGTCACATAGCTTACTCAGTTTAGGCAAGTTTTCCCCTTCTCAATCGGCAATACGATTGTCACAGGATTTTCACAAGAGTCAGAGTGCCTGATAAAGTGCTACTGGATAAGCTGCTGGGCACCAGCTTTCATTTTAAAAGGCATTAATAGTCAGCAAAGCATGAAGAGTAAGTCAAAGAGAAACTCTTGGGATTTTAATGCCAAACCAGGGCGGCCAAATTTATAGTCTCGATGAAGTCACCAGGTGCAAGAACAGAGTTTGATGACTGTAAAATCTACTGAAGACAGGTATTCAGCGGGAACTGCTTCCCTTTTCCAGCTGTGCTAGAAGGCATAAAGAACAAAGACTATTTTGCACTCGCCCCTATTTCAGCACTGAGTTGCCTCTAATGAAGCAGAGTACAGAAGACTTAATGGCTGTTTTGCGACAGTTTACTCAAAAGAGGTCTGTATTTCTTCTGAAGTACTACAGTTAAAGCTGCTTGCAAAACACAGTAATGACAGGCCAACCGAAATGCTCTGATAACAAGCCCTAACTTCATACATTCCGAGGCGGTGTCTGTGCTATGACAGATACTCCGGAGCTAGGTCTCTTCGTTAACGCAAATGGCACAATATAAAAGTTGCAAATACGCTGTCAGCAAACACAGTCGTAGTCCTCACTGCACTAAGCGCTTCCCTGACGCTATAAGCGTATCCTAACACCCACCTGAGCCATCTGTTTACGAAACAAAAAGGATGCTGAGCAAAGACACCCGCACGATTCGACGCCGCACTCCCCGCAGGGCACCCGCCGGGCTCACCAGGAAGGGGTCAGCGGGGAACGGTCACGGCCCGGCAGAGAGAGCCGAGCAGCGCCCGAGACAAAGGGCAGCGAGGCCGGGCCGCCCCTGCCCGCGGTGCCTCCCCGTCCGCCCGCCCCGCGCCCCCCGAGCGGCGTCCCCCAGCCCGCCGGGCTGGGCGCAGAGCCCACTGACTCGCACCTCTGCCTGCCGCCCCCAGGCACTATGCCCCTCGTCGGCGGTGTTCCGCGCCTCAGCCCCACCGCCCTCCAGCGCTCCCTGCCGCGGAGCGAGGCCAGGCGCCGCACCGCCTCAGGGGGCTCCGAGAACGGGAAAGGCGGCGCCCGGGCCGCAGCTCCCGCCGCCACAGCCCCAACACGCCCCGCTACACCGCAAACGCTAGGCTAGGCTAGGCCAGGCCAGGCCCGGCCCGGCCCAAGCGCCCACCGAATGCCCCCAGCGAAGGGAGAGGAGCTGCCGCTCACCTTCCAGCCCCTCCATGGCGCAGCCCGGCCAGCGACTCCACCGGCCCCACCGCTGCTGTGGCAACGCCGCCACCTCCCAGCCCGCTAACAACGGCTGCTCCCATTGGCCGGGCAGCGGAGGCGGGCGGCTCCGCCTGGGCGGCCCCTCACGGCCACGGCGCCGGGGCGGGATCCTCGGGGACCGACCCTCAGCAGCCCCCACTTGGGGAGTTTCCCCCGGCAGCGGCCGTGCCGCGCTCCGCACCTTCTTCCCAGCCCGCCCTGCCTCGGCCCCCAGCCCGAAAGTGGCCGCCCGGCGGCCGCCGCCCGTGGCCGGGAGTCCCGAGTCCCTTCAGCCCCCAGATGGTGTCCCCGTCCCTCGGCTGCGCCCGGCTCTTCCCACCGGAGCTCTGAGCATCTTCCTGCAAAACCCAGCCTCAGCCCAGCTCTGTCGCAGTCTGACCGCCATGAGGTGGAGGCCCCTCGGTGGGCACGGGCGGCAGCTGAGGCGGTGCCGGGGTTTCTGTGTACACTACAGTACGGTGTATGGAAATCATTACCGTCCTTCCAGGCACATGCGAATCATTTCTTATTCTAGACGAGTTGGTCGAGGTTTGCTTGTCCACGGAACCGCAGTTACTGTCCCAGTCACGTTACATCTGCAAATGCAGCTGAAGGACGACCACACAATCACAAAAGAAATGTAAATTAAATCTGAGATGATTACGTTGGCTCCTCTGCATCCCCTTAGCATGGGACAAAGAGATCCAGGCGCTGCACGGCAAACAGCCAGCATGTAAACCAAGACAGATAGATGATAAGAATCCTCCGTTGAGACCAAAAGCTTGAATATATACAGTAATTCTAGCTGCAATTTTTCTAGGTAGTTTGGAATCATACTAAAAATACATTTCAGATTTGGCTTTGATCTGTAGAATTTAGGCTTACAAAATTGCAGGCCATGCCTGAAGGAACTGTTTTGCCACCATGCTGCAGAGTCCTCAACTTCACAAATTATACATTAAATCTTTGCTGTAAAACTTAAACGAGCCCATAGGTAGCAAGCCTGTGCTGTTCAGCTGACTATCAGGGTGGCGTGTAAGCAGCTCACTCCCTCACATGGTATTTCTGCACTTGGACTGCAAATTTAGAGCCCTGGATAACTTAATCTCTTGGCAGGCAGGTCTCATAATGAAAACATAAACATATTTTTTACCCTGTGTTCTCAGCTTAGTGAAGTGTTTAATATTGAAGGAGCATTTTGTTTGCTTTTATTTGTTGTTTCTCTTTGAAATTTGTGGTTATTTTTGTTAAAAACCGAGGCAGGAGGTAACTTCAGCTCACTCGTCTTTAAGTGTCCGTGACCTGGTGCTCACATCTGAGCTACCTGTCAAGGTCCCCAGTTAAGTCTGTAGAGTTTTGTCTCTGTAGATGATAGAGCCTGTGGGATTGACAGTGCAATCTGCCTGTTTCAGGATGAGAAGTCTATGGCAACCACGTGCATTAGATGAGTGTCCTGGTTTTGCTGGGACAGAATCACAGGCCAGCCATGGTCTGCATCCTGACAGCAGCTTGGAGTCAGCCAGGAGCTGAAGCTGGGAGGACAACAGCCAGGGCAGCTGCACCAAGCTGGCTTGGAGGCGATTCCCAGACCATAAATGTCTTGCTTATTATAATGGGGGCTTCTCTTGCTCCCCCTCTTGCTTCTCCCCATCCATGGAAGGCCTTGCTTATCACTCTGCTCCTGAGGACTGCTGTCCCCTTTATTCTGACTGCCATATATTCACTGGGCTGAGTATAACTTTATATACTTTATATGGGCATTGCTATTAACATTCGTCTTGCTGTTTCATTAAATCCCTTCTCACTCCAACCCATGGGTTTCCTCTGCCTTCCCTGATTCCCCTTTCAAAATCTGGGGAAGCAATGACACCAAGTCTTTATGCCAGGGTCTGTCAAGGCCTCTTGCAGAAGAACTGGAGGATTGTACTGACAGGTCCCAGGCATGACTGGTATATGAGGTTGTCTTTCCCTGGGTGTGATGCTCGTGATGGGCAGAGCATGACTGGTCATGCAACAAACTCAAGCCATCTCCAATATGTGAGCCCTGTTTGTCATGCAGCACCTCATGTGATAGAGGTACCTGGGTTTTGACCATCTGAAAGGCACAGGGTATATTTTGTAAAATGCAATGGAGAGAAGATTCTGGCATTTAGAAGCACTCATAGGGCCAGCAGTCACCAGTTCCCCCAGGTAAGGATGGCTGGCTGCTTTGGGAAATGGGCTGGGAGTCTTAGAGACACTTTGGACAGGGCAGTAAGAGCTGTGGAATGCATATGTCTTACTGCATATATCAGTACAGAAACCCCCTACGCTGACACGCTCCAAATCATTGGTCACTTTAGAAAGTGACTCTGGGATCCCAGGTTGGACAGTAGATTGCCCTGCATCTTTGCAAAGCTGTGCAAACCCTTCATTTGGGGCAGAAATGTCATAAAAGAACTAAGTCCTGTAAAATGATTAGAATTCCATTACATTTTCAAATGTTCTTCACCCTTTGAATCCTTGTCACAATGACTAAAATCTTTATAGAAAATCAAAACCTGTTCACTACCTTTCATGTTGATAATGAGCATTGGGTAAAGGATTTCCCAAAGAGGCATTTTAATTAATACACTTTGCACTGGAGCTACCTTCTGGGAAATCAAATATGCTTGTGCAGGGGGACTTTAAAATTTAAATATTCCTAATAAGCTTTTTTCTTACAATTAACACTAATTGAGGACTACAGACAAAAGTGATTACTCTTCCACTAAAGTAATTCCTCAACTGAATTACTACAAGAGTTCCTGTTGATCTTTTCTGACTTATAGTCCTGATTGACATCCAGGATTCAAGAAGTGTCTTTTTCCATCAAACGCTCCCTGCTGAAGTAATGTCATGCCTTTACTGCCACCAAAAGTGGTTGTCCCTCTCCATGATTTCTCATCTCTTCACTCTGACTTCCTTCTCCTCCTCCTTCTCCTTGTGCTGGCCCAGATGTTCCTGTGCTTAGGTGGTTTGGGGACTTACCCAGCTCCAACACCTCCCTACCTGATCTGTGCACCTTGCTGGCCGTGTGAACTGCTGTGCTGGCACAGGGAGGGAGGTCTTCAACGAAATCAGAATGGGTAGCCAGAGTCTTTGGATGAGACAGAACTGACACTTCCATCAGTAGACTGTGTCGTTTTAAAGAGCAGATAAAATCGAGAGCCAGTTTAGCTCAGCCTGTTGGACACAATGACCAAACATGGAGGTTTTTTTCTCCAACAATAAGCCTGAGGATTTACAAAAAGGCTGCAAGTTTCTCGGATATTAAATATCCTGCCAGATCTCTGATTTTGTTTTTCTAAATAAAATCAATCGCCCATTAAGATGCTAAGGCTATTTCTGATCCAGAAGCACAAAACCCCCAGCACTTAAAATACATCCCCATGTGTAGGATTGGGTTGTGCTGTCTCTAAGGTGTCATTAATGGGTCCATTACACAAGTCTCATGGGAGCTCTTTCCTTTCTTTCTTATTTTTTTTTATTTTTTACTGTGTAAATGAGCTCAAATCCTTTCATGGTTTTGTAGCAGCCATTTTACAAACAGAAAGGACAAAATGAGGAAAGCAGGCATTCCTGTTTGTTGCTTCTCAGTCTGCCTGAAATAGGCACTGTTGATGTTATCCTTTCTTTTTCCTTGTGTTCTCAAGAAATCCTGACATTTTTCTCCCCCGGTTAGTTGAATATTTAGAGACTGCACCAAAATAGCAGCTGTGGAAGATGCTAAACTGTGAGAACAGTAGGAACTTCCAGAGGAGTTGGGTTTCCCAATTTGCTTGTGCTTCTGTCTGACATGTTCTCCCATCACCCTTTTTCCACTCTTCAAGGTGCTCCCCAGGGCAGAGAGGAGAAACCAGAGCTCCAGAAAGAAAGAGTGAGACCAAATCCTTCTTGTTCAGAGCCTGGTGTCAGTCTCCTCTCATGAGAATAGCAGCTTTCTCCTGCAGACTGAGGGGCACTTGGGCTATCTGTAAAGCCAGTACCAAGGAGGTGAAGTTTCAGGATTGAAGAAACAGCAGGGTTATTAAGTTCTTTGTTCACATATCCCTTACGTTTTACATATTTGCTTTCAAAACAGGATTGCTTTTGTACCACCACCTTACTGCTCCAGCTGCAATTTTTTTATCTGAATGAGATTTATTTACTTTTGCAAGATCCAGGGCTCAGAATTTTGGTAATTTCCAGTTTATGCATTAAGAATAAAATTCTGGTGTTTTATGACTCTACATTTTTATGCTGACCTTTCAAATTACACAGTAGACACGGTTTTTCTACATAGTCTGCTTCCAAGTCCTGATTAGAGACACAGTCTGCGTTTCACTGCATGGAGTAACTCTGCTGTTTCCTTATTTCCATATATTGACATTTGCAACCTATATAACAGTCTTTGAATGTTGAGGTGTTAGTTTTCACGGTTCTACTAGCAGGTTGATTCTTAAAGTATGAGTGGGAAAATCAAGAGTGCAGAATATATAACCCAAACACATTGACTTTTAGTAAATCCCCTGCACTATTTGGGTTTCATTCCCAACACACTTCCACTCTTCAGCTTGTTGGTTTAGGATGTGAGCTTGTTTTCTAACGCACGGCAAAAGCCAGACCTGAGATATTACTGAGAAACAAAGCAATGCTACAAAGCTGGTTTTTCAAAGCCATTTTTATATGAGAGTTCCACAAAGCACTTGACATGTTTCTCTTCCCTAAGTGCTTGCACAGAAGATGGACTTTGCTGGGTATGCACACAAAAATGTATTGCATCTATGTATTCTACCAACAAATTGAGCATGAAGCTGGTGAAATGTTCTACCTTTCTGGAATTCTCCAAATGCCCTGTCTGGCAATTAAAATTATGCATATGTGCTATGGTCCTGTGGATAGGATGAGGTGCTTTCAGCCTTTAGGGGAATTTTTTTTTTTTAATTGAGAAATTAAAATGATATTACAATTCAATCTCTATTTATATTGTAATTTTATAGTGTTTTTTTCTGTACTATGCAGTGGAAAAGCTCATATTAATTCATAATAAGAGTAGAAGTTATTGACTGAACTTAAGAGTTTGTTTCAGAATAAAATATTCCAATATATTGTTTTCCCTTTTTTTTATTTATCACTTAAGATACTCAGCTTCTTGCCATTTTCTGTCTCAGAATGCAATCTTGTGATCCTTATATTCGTTGACAAAAACCTGGACAGATTACACAGTACATACCATCCCTTATCACCTCGTGAGATGTGACCACATTTGCACTTTTGAAGTTCTTCTCGTTGGGAATATAATATGTATGTGCTTCCCAAACCATCAGCCTGAGATCTGACATCACGTTCTTCCAGTTTTTTACATGACCCTCTCTTATAATTACTATGCAAACCTCTCCTTCATTTCAAGGAGGATGTTGCCTGAAGAAACTGTGCAAAAATGCCCCTGTGCTTTATTCAGAGATGAATTCCTAAAGTTGTGATGGTTCAGCTCAGGTAGGAAACTTGTAAGTAGGAGTAGAGAGTGGAACACAGCGATGTGGTCAAATGCCATGTCAGAAATAGTAATGCTGTTTACCTAGCAACCCTCTTCAAATTCTAGGCAGGCCCTGGTACAGTGCTCCTGTTCCTTCTTATGCTAGCTGTTAGAATATTATATTAATAAAAACATTCGCTCCCAGAGCTTTTTAGTAATGCATGGAGGGATTGCTACGTAGTCTTCTCCTGGTTCTACATGGTGTAATGAACCAGCGAGACTTAATTACTTAGTAAGGTTTATCATTCTTCATCAAAATCTCACTGAAGGGTGCTGCAAGCATATAGCACCAATTACAATTATCTGAAGTGTCATAATTTATTAATGCTTTTTCATTAGTCAGTCCTTCCAAATTTGTACGAGGTTCGTGTTAACATAAATGACGGTAAAAGCACCGTGGTAGAATAAAGTACTTCATCTTTTGAAACAACAGTGTCTCCAGGGCAATACGGTGATGGTACAAGAAGCTGATACTAACAGCAGGTATTTTAGGGCCAAAATTTTAGATAGAAGAAGGATATTTAGTAAAGGGTGTGGATTTTTTTGAGATATTAAATGTGACAACTTGTTTTGCTTTGACTTTCATAGGTCAGTAACTAGTACAAAGCACACAAAAGAAAGTACTGTCTGCCTATTTTTACCCTGCCTATGTTCACATATATTCATATATCAAGAAAATACATAGTTTTAATCAGGGAGATAGATCTTTTTCAGCTTTCAAAAACAAGGAAGTTTTAGGGAAGAATGTATTCCTGAACAAAGGAAAGAGAATCCGCTGCTGATAAGGTTCACTGGTGGCTGCACACATTTAGCTCTACCAGTAACTCCACTGGACAAAGCCATGCATGTGGCAGAACTCTGTTTGGAATAGTTAAACAGCAATTTTATTTTCTGAGTGAGGCAGGCATAATATTTTTGGTATGTTTGGGTTCAGCATTACACAAGAACTTACCTCCTCTGCCATAAGTCATAATATTACAATATTCTGTGGACCCTGAATTCGTGAGAGCATATCTAGGCTCCTGTCCTGGGTTTGGCTAGGGTAGGGATGATTTTCACCAGAAGCAGGAAGGGGCCACAACCAGGACAGACAACTGAACCAGCCAGTGGGGTATTCAATACCATACTGATGTCATGCCCACTATATTAGGGGAGGGCTGGCTGGGCTGTGGTGGAAGAAGTGAGCAGCCTGTGGCTGGGGTTAAATCACAACAGCTACTTCAAAGAGAAGGTAATTTCTCTGTGTGGCTTTGTCTCATGCAGAACTCTTTCATAATCCTAAAAGTGATTGGTCTAAAGATTTGATTTTGGAGAAGGAACATATTCTAGATAGTCACGAGGAATTTGTTGGTATAAAAGGGAACACACTGCATCACAGGCTCACTTTTCAGACATTGGGAAAGAAGGTAAAAACTAGGTTTACTTACCAGAGTTGTGGCAATACTGATGGTGTGTTATCAAAAGTAAACATTATGTGGTTGAGGTGAACAGACAATCCTGTATTTTGGCAAGAGTTGCCAAAGGCGAGTATTTTAGATGGTGGACTTTGCCAGAGCTGGTAACACCTGCCAAACCTTCTTGAAATGGGGTGGAATTGGCAGTGTAACAAGGAGAGGAGCAGTAATGGAGTATCATGGATTAAGAGTGATCCCCTGGAGAGCTCTTTTGGACCGGAGACAGGAGAAAGCTTCTCTCTTCTTAGCTGTTATGTACATAAATGTGCAGCAATGTTGGTGAAGAAGGTCCTGACTGAGATTTTTTTTAAGTGGCTGTTTTAGGCATTTGAGATTGACACATTACCTCAGGACTCTTCTGGTCTTTTGTAAAAATCCGTTGAAAAGTTGTATTTCTTTAAAGAAAGATGAAAATAAAGCCTAGATGTCAGGCTGGCTGTCAGCAACAGGACACAATCTGGCAGGTGAGGTGGAAAAGGTGGTAGGACTCTACTTGCTGCATGGTATTGTTAATCTTCAGAAAAGAAGCTTTCTGAGACTTCTGCACTTGTGTAGCATAGTAACATCAAAGTTTGTTTTACCAGCTTTTCCTGGTTTCATGCTTGGGATTACTGACAAAGTTTAGGACCATGTCATGTCCTTTCATATCCTCCAACACCAAACCTCTCTGTGAGGAACTGCAGACAGGCTTGTTTACCAGATTACTAAAATGAAGTGGTTTCTCATCCACCTATCCATATCATCTCTTCTTTTATGCACTGAAAAGTTGCTCTCTCATGCCCCTTTTCCCCTTGAAACATCTTGGGCTACTTATGGTAATAGCCACCAAATCCTTTCATTATTGGTCCCTTTAATATCTAGTTGCTTGGCTTTGATCATGAGATTGACACCAGGCATGAGAGGTCTGTCATAAGCACCCTGTAATGCATTGAAATTTCCTTTCTGGTTCTGAATTTGCCTTGATGACATTTCTGGATGTTTTGTGTTTGGTGGTTTTTGTGTTGATTTTTTTTCCCCCACAGTAATTCCAGTAGGTATAAACTTCCCACAGATATCAGAAGAGTATTCTTTGTTTTTATCCTGAAGACTTACTTTAATTTAAAGCCTGGTTATTATTTATCTAATATACTCAGGTTCTTAATTTCCTGATCATTAAGGGCATCAGGAAGGTGCACTGTTCCAGTTGTGCTGTCAGCCTGGTGAATGCAGGCTGGCTTCTGTGGGCTGTCCTCGTAGCCAACAGAGTTTGTATGAAGACAAGAGAATAATAAAAGATGCCTTTACACTTCTATGCTCTCATGATTTCCATAGAATTTTCTCAACACCTTAATCATCCCAAATCCAATGTTTGGCTGTTTGGACCTTTGTTTGTATAGGTCAGTTTAATTTCTAAACCTTTCATTTAAAATACTACCCATTGCCACCAGGAGGTGTCCGTGTGCTATTTATCGGTTACTTTCCAGGGTACTTGCATTTATGTTTATTTTTATATATTATTTCATATTTATTTTATTTTTATTTTTTTTGTGAGGGGAATGCTCCATAACAATGTCACAGTGGTAGTGGTTTCTATATGATCATTATTATATAGTGTTGATGTTTGCACATCCAAACAAATAAGAATGTTGTGTTTGTGATCAGAGAGAGTTTCTTAATTCTTGCCCTGGATGAGAAGATGAAAGAGACCTTCTTCCCCTACAGCATGCCCTGTTCTCTGAAGGATCCTGTATAATGTATTGAAGATACCAGTCTGTTGCTAGGGAAATGATGACTATAATCAGATGTTACACAGTCTACATTTTGACTGCATTGCAGGATCAAAGATGAGGCTGTGGAAACAAAGATCTTTTACTGAAACGTTGTGTTGTGTCCTATTTGCACTTGTGTATAACTGCCAGGATTAGTAAAAAGAGGTGAGCCTATGCTACAAAAAAGCTAAACATCACAGAATTTTTATGTTGAATATTCCCATTTGATTTGTCATATTTAACTGGAAAATATATGGTGTATTTTCAGTGTAAATATAGGCATAAAATATGTCCAGATCCATAGTAATCCACAGGACATTACAAATGATTGCAAGACATCCTATAACACTACAGCCTAAAGTAATGCCATATTTATTACCACACAGAGATTCAGAAGCATATGGTAGAATAGTAAATGCGATTTCATTTGAACATCAGCTAGGAAGAAATAATTCGTTGATAAAATACGATCAGCCCTGCCTGGTGAAATAATGCCTGATTCCCATGTATTGCACAGGCTCTCTTGAACATCTCGTTCTGACCAAATTCAAACTCAGTGTGTTGCAACAGTCACAAGCACTACCTGCAGATGCTGTGTGTGAGGGAGGGCAATGAGCAGGAGTGATGCTTTTTTTTTCATGGCCCTACAGTCAGATTGGCTATTTCTGCTTTCTGTTGCAGCTTGCAGTTATGTGGGTTTTGATAAAGCGTGTGCTGCCCTTCTTGAGAAGTCAGTAGACTGAAAGAGATTTCAAAACACAATGGTGTGTTGTATGGGTTACAGCCAAACTTCTTTAAACATTAAAGAATTATAAGTTTGCCAAACCTAATTTAGTAGATTTCACTGAGGATATGCTTTTTCAGGCTACCTCTGTTAAACATCAGGTTTAAACACCCAACCCCTCCCCCCCAAATTTACTCATAGTAGTGATCTTGTACATTCACCTGTAACCATAACACCATTCCACCAAGGAGTAGCGATTGGATTTCCACCAGTGATGGCAGTCCCAGGATGTTTCCAAGTACTTCCTGACCGCAGTGACTCATGTATGTCCTGTTCTGTTGATACACATTAAAGCAGCAGATAGGTATCACTGTATACGAGTTTTATCACTGTATGTGAGTTTTTAACTTACACATCAGTACCTGGTAGGTCAAGGGAGGTTCTCCTCCCCCACTACTCTGACCTGGTGAGGCCACATCAGGAACGCTGTGTCCAGTTCTGGGCTCCCCAGTTCAAGAGAGACAGGGAAACTACTGGAGAGAGTCCAGAGGAGGGCAAGGAAGATGACTGAGGCGCTGGAGCATCTCTCTTACGAGGAAAGGTTTGGAAAGCTGGGGCTATTTAACCTGGAGAAGAGAAGCCTGAGAGGAGACCTTATCAATATCTATAAATATCTAAAGGGTGGGTGCAAGGAGGATGGAGCCAGACTCTTTTCAGTGGTGCCCAGTGACAGGATAAAGGGCAATGGGCACAAGCTGGAACACAGGAGGCTCCATCTAAATATGAGGACAAACTTCTTTCCTGTGAGGATGATGAAGCCCTGGAACAGGCTGCCCAGGGGGGTTGTGGAGTCTCCTTCTCTGGAGAGATTCCAAACCCTTCTGGACAATGTGATCCTGTGTAAGGTGCTCCAGGCAAACCCGCTGTGGTGGTGGGGGTTGGACTAGGTGATCTCCAGAGGTCCCTTCCAACTACAATGCCTCTGTGATTCTGCATGATTTTGTGTTCTTAACTGAACTGAAAAGAACATGGACAACAGAAAACATTTTGAAGGAGAGTGACTCAACGGAACTAGTAGGAAACAGTGAAATTCCACTGAAAATGAATTAGAAAATATTCCCACATCATATAGCCAGTCCGCTGGTTAGATACTCGCCATCTGAGGGCCTGATTAATCACCCAACTCTGTGAAGAGAAATGCATGGGTCTGCTGATGTGCACACTGCAGTGCTGAATTCCTGTGTGCTATCACACCTCTGGTGGTCTTGTCTGAGTGAAACAAGAGACATACAAATGGAAGCATTCTAGTAACGGAATGGATCTGTCAACATGATATATGGTAAAAAAAGTCTCGCTTTCTCCTTTGCTGCCTTAGAAGCTGCTATTTATGTGTTCACACTTAAAAACTACTTCTGTGTATCTGTTTGCAACATCCATGTTTGATGAACGCAATGGGACTTTAATTGACATGCTCATGCAACAAACTGGATGGAGAATAGATCCGCTCACCTGCTAACACAGGCATTGTTTGGGCCACACTGGTACTGATTGAATGATAGGTAGCTTTAGTCCCCAGATATTGCTTTGCAGAGCTGCTTAAGATTTGATCTCCCTACAAGTGTCTCCCATCCATCTCAGATGATAAGTCACAAATTACAGAGTTACTCTTTGATTTAATCTCTTATCCTTTTGTATATTAAAAAAAATATTATATTTTCAGGATCAAAAGATGTTCTTTTCATGGAAGTAGATCTAAGCATTAACTGATTAGTCATGGTTACAATAGGTTTATTATTTAACAAATACAAACCACTTGTATCACCTGTCTTTGTCAGTGCAAGAAGGTAGTGTGGATTTTTTGCAAACATTTTTGTGTCAGATATTTTGGTAGCAGTCAAGAGGATCTGCCTTGGTCAAGCCTATATCAGGCTATCACCTGCTATATTAAACTCATGGATCAGCACCAGAAAATTTCTTAATACCACACAGAATTGAAGACCTACACTAATGGCTGATTTCCTAAAAGTTTACTTAAGAACTCCTAAGCAAGTCATCACTAGCGTTGGTCTTCATTGAGAAACACTTGGTTTCAGGGGACTGAAGCACGTGCGTGCTGCCTGAAAATACCACGAGATCATTTGTCCACACATATGTTGTGAGTTGACAAGTCTGTGCTGCCCTTATCTTAAACCATGAGCAGCTCCAAGCCATGGTCTAAGAACCAATGTAGAAGGGTAGAGCGTGATGTCCTGCTGCTCTCAGAATACGGGCGTGCTTTTTCTCAGCACCAGTGCACTATATTTGTGTTTAGCTTTACTCTCTGCTTTTAACATTTGTTCCATTTTATTACCTCACAATTAGATGTATTAGTTGCACACAATAGGAACTGATTCAGTACCCTGTTATCTTACTTCTCCAGAACATTGTTTAGCCACTATTTTCTCTCAGACAGATCTTGGCAGTACATTACATAAATAAAAGAATCATGGAAATGTACCAAATGTCCATATTGATCATCACTTGTCCTTATTCTCTTGCAGAAAATAATAAGAGTTCAGTCTGAGTCTGCAGAGAACAGTGAGAACATTGATTTCCATCATTTTCCTAGCTGGTAAAAGTTCCTGCTTTTCAGAGAGTATCCCATATCCTAAGTTTCCTAAGGAATCTCTCCTTCTCTTTCATTAGAACCTGGTGATTCTCATTTGTCTCAAGGGCAAGGGCCACAGATTTATCCATGCCCCTGTTCTACAGCGCTGTTGAAAGCCTGAAGCTGGTTCCAAAGTCAAAATTGAACAACTGATCTTCTTTTTAGCCAAGACTGACACATGCTGGCTGTCCATCAGATGATGGAGGAAGCTGTTTTCTGCACTGGGCTCTATGAAAGATCTCCTCCTCCCATTGCTGGCCTGTTTTCTTGAATTCACACTTCCTTCCTGGCTCCATTGCTTCTCCTGCTGAGAACTCTGAAGCAGATCTCCCTTTGTGCATTGATCAAAAAGATGAAGAGAGACAACCTTTCTACTACAATACTTCAGTCAGTCAAAAATACAGAAAACTAAATAAAGCATTCTATATCCATATATTTCTAGGCTATTATTTTACATGAAGGAAAGCACAGGACAGAAAATAAACCAGACAGGAAGAGAGGAGAGCAAAACAAAGAAACAAGTCAGGGCAAAAATAGGGTAGTTTAACGTAGGAATACTGCTGAGGTAAGGCAAGCTTGAGGTCAAAGTTGAGGTTACATTACTTTGTTCAATCTCAACAGCAGCTCTCAGTCTTTCCTTTGTACAAAATTCATTGATGTTTCTGAAACATAAAATAGAAACATGAAGCACACCTTGAATTTTTTAGTATTTAATTAAGAAAGGCATTCATACTCTTGAAGTTCCAACCTAACCACTTCAGTAATTGCTCCCCTCCTTCTGGGGACTAGATAAATTTTATTATCCATCTGCAGGAAATCTAACTCCTCAGAACCTGTCACTCATACCAGGATACACTTTTTCCCCACTTGAAAATTGTGGAAAAAAACATGGCAAGGGAAATAGCAGGGACAAGTAGCAGGTACACTGATCTTTTTTTCGTATTTTTATTGTTTTATGGAAAGCCATGGTGAACTTTTGTCCCAAAATGATAGTTTGATGAAATAATGGTATGTGCATTCGTGCTGCTGTCTTTTAATAGAAGATTTTTGAAGCACATGGATGACATTAATGGAAATAAACAGAAGAAATAAATACCAACATGTCTGTTCAGTTCTAGCTCTATAGTCTTTGTATTTCAGGTGGATGGAGAATCTAAACTCTGCAAGTGCAATGCTTACAAACATGGTCATAGATTTTATTATAGGCAACAAGAACATGAGTACAGAGACTATTTTTTGAAGTGATGGGGCTGGCAAGGTGAAGGAAGCACTGAAAACATACAACTGAAGAAAAAACCCCAACAACCAACCAACCCAAAACCAAACCCCAAACACTACCACAAAAAAACCCCACCAAAGCCAAACCTTTAAGGACTATTCTCTTAGGCAGGCAGTCCAGGCCTAACTTTGTTATCTAATTTATGGAGAGATCTTTCTATGATAATCCTCAATCAAACAAACATTTATAAAGATTTTAGCTGCCATGAGAACAATAAAATATAAAGATGACACCAGAATAGATGCCAGAGTGACAGGCTTACTGAAAAACATAGCTAGCAAAGGGAAAAATAACCCAGTCAAAGTCTGATTCTGCCCTCAGTGTTCCTGTGCTGCGATGCAAGTACACAGAAGCAAAGGTGTGACTATACTTAACTGGCTCTTTTGTAATTGCCTGGGTAATAATAGTGCTCAAGATACAGTGCTGTGATTTGGCACAGACTAACCACACGTTTACATGAGGGGAGGAGTGCTTACAGGTGCTACAGAAATACCCCAAAGAGAGCAAGCAGAGTTCAAGTGATAAATCAAGAACTCGTACGCTTTGGGGGGGGGTGAGGAGCATAATTTTAGTAGTGTAAAAGGCTCTTTAACAGTGTGATTTTCTATCACAAAGAGAGGTGTGTTTCAAAAACCAGCAAAGGCCTTCCTGATGGTTTTAAAAACAAAAGTAAACAAGAGGAGCAACAGAAGAAATAGGGACAAAATAGAGAGGAAAGGCTGAAATGAATTTTATTTCACAACACAGAAGAATTAAGAAGGAAAGTGCACTGAGATAAAGAGAAGCACTGAAGGATAATAAGGAAACCCAACTCTTTAATGTACTGTAATTACTTATTCCACTATTGCCTTTTTCTGCGACATTTTATTGATGATGTTTCATGGATCATCAATAAAGTAACACTGTAAAAAGCTCTAGAATGGTATTTCCTTCTGGTGCTAGATTGACAATAACTAGCCCATGACAAAGGGGCAACCAGTTCAGCTTGAAGACTTGATGCAAGAGCAAGAGGGGGTGGTGTGGGGAATAACCAAAAGAAGATCAATAATAATGTGTTAAAATTGAAAGGAACACCAAGTGAAACAAATGAATAAATGATTAGTTTAAGGGTATCAGTATTTTCAAACCAAATGGGCTACTTCTGTTACTAAGAAGATAGAGCATTTGACAGCTAAGAAGACAGCAAGGCATTCAGCTTCCAAACAATAAAAGGTGAGAGTTAATATTACACTAATGAGCCACAAGCATACTGCTGGCTTCGTTTTTATTAACACTAATAAATGAGCTCAGAATACTGATCAGAAGTGGTTGTTTTGTTGCTTTTTTTTTTTTTCCTCCACACATCTCACAAAAGAATTTCAGGTGACAAGTACTATGGTACATATGGTAGAAACAAACAGCTGTGGCCACAAAGATGTTTCGTTAACTGATGATTAATATATTCAGGAAGCAATCACACTATTCATTAGTAAAAGTTTACAAACATTAAAAAGTGCATAACATTTGAAACCAACAACAACAAAAAATATATATATAATATATATACTATATATAAAGAAAGTGACATCACCTCCTGTTAATAAAAGAAAACAAATCTTCTGACTTTGTGATTGGTGCTTATGTGATTGCCATGGTTTGCTGGTCAGCCCCTCTCTTTACTCACCTTTGCCACCCAGGTGTGGCTGCCGTGTTTTGCAGTGTTCAGCCCCACGTATGGCCTTGTCTATAGGGGGGTTGGGAAGGAAATCAATCTACTTCAGAAGAGGTTATTAATTTGTAGATAGTTTAAGTAATCCCCTGGATGGACAAGCTATCCTGGTATTTCAAGGAAGGCCCAGTTTGGACTGTCATTTTGAAATAGCTGAAATGAGAAAAATCCAGTGTTTTGGGTGCTAGATGCCAAGTCTCCCAATTCCCCTTCCCCCTCCGAACCAAAAGGCTGCTGTAGCAGTTTCTAGCACTTGGCTGTACCTGGTGCATCAGTAACAGGCTACTGGCTGTGCAAACTCAACAGCCTGATCAACTGAGGCAAAGACAAGGAATAGAAAAAAAACCAAACCCCAACAATCTCCCTGGCAAGACCCAGCCCACGATCCACTGGCTGGGCTCTCCTGCAATCTAAAACTCATTCCAGAACACGTAATTGGCAATAACCTGTGCCAGTTATTTTCCCATGTGTAAACAAGGCCCATCTTTAACAATGTGAACCAGGAAAATCTCTAGCACCACGGAATTTGTTTGAATTTTAACCCACATAAGGTTATAAATGTATTCTTAAAACTATCATAACAATAAAATACTTGGACTAACATTTTTAAAAAATATCTCAGAGAAAGATTAAGAAATTGGGAGTAAAATTAGAAAAATGGGGAAGAACAACATAAAAGATTCAGTTTGAGTCTCTGATATGCAACTAACTACAGGCAAGTGGCAAAACTGTACCAAGGACACAAAACACACCCAAGTATTCACATTAACAAATCGTTTTGAAGGCTCATCCAGTAACAAATTAAGAGTGTTGCCGAGTCATTTAGGTTTAGGCATAATGATGTTTGAAATCTACCGTGCACATCACCACATTATGCAAAAACCCAGCCCTTTCAAAACGCGGGGTAGAAAAATTCACAGTAACAGAAATATGCTTCATAAGCAGTTGAGAAGGGGCAGTGTGGAGCATCTAAGTCGTACAATACAAAAACCATTGTAAATAACAGAGCTGTAAAACAGACACAAAGTTCTAAAAACAGTGCTTTCTTTACAGTTCTTTTAATGGGTGAACACTTTGGCCAGAGAATTTTAAACTCTGAGGATCACACAAGCCTTTTCTTAAGATACACAATTAGATCCTCTGATGTTTCAAAGGCCATTTGCTACAAGATTTACCTCTTCTACTTTTTAAGTGTTCCCATCAAGTAGTCATTAAGAAGGGATCCATCTGATGACACTATCCCAAGAAATCAATACATGTTCAACCATTGCTAATGACAGAGGTAGAGAAAATTCTGTCTTCTGCCACAGCTTGTCCCCCCATTTTTAGCATCGTGTTGAGTGGGTTCCAGCAGTGAAGACACATGCACTTTCTTTTTCACCAGCTTGCTCATGGAAACAAATTTGTTCCAGCATGCTCTTGTAGTCTGAAAACATCCAGCAGCTGCTCCAGTCGGTCAAAGTTGGATGTCAGCTTTCTTGCTTTGCTGCCTCCCCTTGGGCCTCCCCAGTTTGCTCACTTGGATTTCGTTGTGCATCTCCTTCTCCTTCTATAACATATAAGAAAAGGACAAATGATCTGCCCTAAAACAAAGAGGTCTTGCTCCCAGAACCCCAACTATTCATCCACCAGTCTCAGAAACAAAGAAATTAAAACTGAAATCTTGAGTTAAATATGAAACCTTTTACTACTGAGACAGCCGTACTCTGCATGTCGAGATACACCTTCAAAACCAAATTCCTAGCTGCAATCACCACTATCATTTGAAGTACAGACCAAAATTAGCTAGAAATGAAAAAGAATTACGAAAAATAGGGTATTTTTGACAAGTTATTCACTACGATCCTATGACAACACAAGAGAAAAAGCCCCATCACACCAAGTCTGAAGAGAATTTACTATAAAGAGATGGAATTTCAACAGAAGAAATAGCTTTTTAAAGCTGTGCTTGTTCTGTGCGTCCCTTTCCAAGTGCCAAGCCCCACGGCGCTCAGTCCAGCTGTCTGACTGCAAACCATGGAGCTATCTGAGGAACAGAAATCATGTGACAGCGGCACAGCGCGCAGACAGCTCAAAGCCTGTGAATAATGTTAATACATAAGTTGTCTGTTGGCACTGGCAAAGATTCAGGGTAGTTTGTGTTGAACTGGCTTGATACGGTATAGAGAAGAAAATTCTGTGAAGTTGCAAAGAGGTCTAAGTAGAGGCAGTAGTGCCTCAACTTTAATCTATAGGTCTTTAGAATAAAGGCAGTGTTCTCAACACAGATATTTACTGTTTCCTCATTTCAAATCACGCTGTACATCTGCAGCTTCCTTTCTGTTTATAGAAATAAGCACCTTCTCTTTGTATGGAAGAAATGGCACATTGTGCATGGAAAAGAGAAGTTCTTTGCACTGCAAAAAATACTGCGAAAAGCTCAAACGTGACACTTGGGTTTTGAGCGTTTAGGTGGCAAAAATACCTCAGAGGGTAGTGGTAAATATCAAATTCAACCTGATGAAAAGTTGTATGGAAGGCTGATTAACTCATTTAAACAGGGAGTTCTGTTCTGTTCCTCATGCGTTGAAGAGTAAATAAAAATTTCCTTTGCAAGGCACTTTTTCAGAAAACTCTTTCTCAGTTTTATCTCTCATGTTACAAAGTATTCCATCAGGATGGATCTACATCCTGTTGGACAGAAATCTCTTTTGCCCATGTTGTCCAAACGCTTTCTACAAAGCCTCCTACATTTTTTTTTCTGATACTGCAAAAGTCCAGATGAGTGGAATCTGATTTTTTTTATTCTTTTTTTTTTTTTGCCTGTAGTCCATTTATTCTCTCTACTAGGAAGTCTTCAATATCCCTTATACTACTGGGGTAAGCCAAGCTTTCTT
>JANHGN010002703.1:47976-59090 GCA_024605025.1 Megaceryle maxima
ACCTGTGCTGGATTGTATGGTCCTGCTCTGGCAGGGGGGTTGGACTCAAAGATCTCCAAGGTCCCTTCCAACCCCTGCCACCCTCTGAGGAACCACCAAGCCCTGGAGATGCCCAAGGCTGTGGTGAGGCTTTTTCAGATGGAGAGCAGTGACAACACTAAGGGAATGTCTTCGTGAGAAGCCCCACAGAGCTTGCCCTCCTCATCCCCTGCAGAGCCAGGGGCAGCTGCCATAAGAAATGTAATGTAGAGATGTTGCCAGGGGTCACAGTGCTTTGGAGCCCCCACCAGTGTCCTGCCAGGCACAGGGGGAAGGATTCTTGCCTCAAAGATGCTTGGGGGCATTTGGCCACTCTAGGAAGCCCTAGAGATAGCTTCAGGTTGAGGCACTGAAAGATTCAACTGTGAGGGCAAGACAGCGTGTTCTAAATTACAGTCTGTGCAATTAGGCACAGTAAAGGCCACCTTCTCCTCTGGAGAAATGCCTGTTAATTACTTTGCTGTCTGCTTTCTGTTGTCATTTCTTGTTCTGAAAGACAGGCTGCCCTTTACCTCTTTCTCTTCCTCAGAATCTATTTTCCCTTTGGAAAAGGGGACCAATATCTACTCTTTTCCAGATACCAATATTCAATTAGGAACGTGCCCCTTGATATTTTTTAAGCCCAAACCAGTGCTGCAGACTGAGTAACCATTAAGATTTGATTAATTAAGGTTACAGAAAGTAGAAGTATAATCTGATACAAAATTAATGCAAAGTGTTCTCAGGACACCAGCTTTAATTAACTTTACTGGAGAATTTTCACTGGCTGAATTCTCATCAGATTCTACCCATAAAGTAAAAAATATTTAATTTCTCAAGAGAAGATGAAGATTTGCACGGTTAACTCCTAAATTTGAAAGAACACACACATTCTTTGGCCTTGAGCTTGATGACAGCTAAAGGAGAAACACGGGTATGTGTTTTACTACTACCACATATACATATTCTAGCCAATAAAGTCTTACACGTACATCTTATCTACAAGCTGGGTAGCACAGTACAGGAGACAGAACAACGATCTCCATTATAAGACAGCACACAAAAGAGAAAGCCTTAGGCATACACAGGGCAAGTAGGCATTGAAATAAGATCTGACTTGAAAATCAGATTTTGGAGTAGCAGAAAGTAGTAAGAAATCCCATCTGTTAGCAGCATCTAGAAAGAAACATTATAATGCCTCTTTGCAGTGACATTTCCTCATTAGTATATTGCAATTAAGAACTTTTAAAGATTTTGAGTGTTTGTTTTTAAACAATGAATTTATAAAAGAAGCTAAGAAAAAAAACCCAGTAGATGTACAGTGTGAAGCACTCAGGCATACATACACATGGTCCAGGGCACAGAGCTGACCTTCAGATCTGTCCTTTGAGAGAAAACAAAAAGAAAGGGGAAAGGTTCAGGAACTGAATGAGCTGGGATGGACAGAGGCTGAAGACAGGATTCTACATAGGCAGCTATCATATGGAGTTCTGGCCACAGCCCTGAAAGACACGTAATTTATAAGTAAGGATCTTGGAGGGGTTTTTTTTGTTTGTTTGTTTGTTTTTGCATTTCTTCATCTTGTATTTTTCACACCATCTTCAATAATTACTTTGAAAGACCCAGTCAGCATCCTCTGACTACAGCTTATCCAAGAGGCTCTCTTCATGCTACTAGATAACATGCATCTGGCACAGCTGGCAGTCTTCTGTTCTCACAGCAGTCAAGGCTTCATTATATCTACTACAAGAGAAGTAGGGAAGATAATGTGACATTAATCCTCCCTCTTGATTTTCAGGCAACATGCTGATGGCTGGAAGAATCTGACCCAGTTGTAGATGGAAAACAGTCTGTACCAAAGTTCAAAATGCAAAAAACCAAATAAAACAAAGTTCATATTGTTCAGTACAAACAAAGTATAAAGATCCAAGACACACAATGTAATCACAAGGAATTAATGAGGTGTAAAACATTTACATGAGGCAAACAAAGTGATGAGCAAAAGAAACAGAAATGCCTAGATTCAGTGTTTCAACAGTTCTATAGCTTTCCATCAAGAAAGTGATCATTTAGGTGGATTTAATACATAAATTTGCGATGAGCATGAAGGCAGATACATTACACAAACAGCCAGAAAAGCACTAGTCATAGTGGTATTTAAATGGCCTTGGGAGAACTCTTAAATCCTCTTTGTGTTGTCTTTGAATTCATCTTAACAAACATCCTTAATGAGCCTTATGAAGAGGTATTTTAGGGTATTGTTGACAAATATACTCTATTTAAACAACATTCTGGTGACAAACACTTTTGAACAATTAAACATAGCTTGCACTTCTTTGGTTTCAAATATTATTTTACAAGAGAGACTGAATGTTTGTGTGTCAAAGTTAATGGGAAAACAAATTTTTCCATTGGTAAAATATGGACACCATGAAATCATGTAGCTCTCAGGCACAGCTCTTTAGAGCACTTAGGAATTCTCTTTCTACTGTAGGAAAAAGTTCCCCCTTGCTTTTCTTTCTTGGCGTAGGTAAAGGTCAAGGAGAAGAGAGAAAGGTAAGGCAACACCATAAAGATTGCAGACCATCTCAGAGACTGAGCAAGAAAGGGGAAACCAGCTATTAATCATCGGACAGATACTTGTTGGTGTTTTCTGAGCAGGTAAGACTCTTGTAGAGTCTAAAAGACTCCATCCTTTAGACATCTTTTCACAATGAACCCAGAAGCATCTGCTTACAGTCTGGGCCAGCACTGATGTAAACACCATGAATTTGTTGGGAAGACATTTATCACACCTATATGGCAGGTACCAAAAAAGTTTCAGTGGGTAAGACATAGGTATGAACTCAACACATGGTATGTTCTGCTCTAACTATCTACCACTGTATTGCCTTGCCTCTGGAACTAACTTGGAAACCTCTGGCCAGCAACATACAAGATGTGTTTGAGTTGGCAGATATGAAATAGCATTAACTTCAGTTTTCATCAGATAAAATACACTATTAAGCCTACTGCCTTTAGCCAAACTTGTAACCTTCAAAATACATAAAGCCAGCATGTCAAGGTCTCTTTAACAGGGTCTCTTTTTCATTAACCATTGGTGATTGGCTGCTTGAATTGCTTCTCTGATGATGTGTGTCCTGGTTGAGTTAGAACAGAACTAATTCTGTTCAGTTACTTTTCAGCTCAGTCTCTTAAGTGACTGCCCTTTCTGAAGAGAGGGGCAGATTTTGGCAGATGGTGTCTGCTTCTAGAAGTGATAATGCTTGATGCTTGGAGTTCCTGCCCAGGACTGGTGTGCAGAGGGGCTCTTGCTGATACTCGCTCCTGCGCGGACCAAGGTCACGGCTAAATCTTGTGCACTGCACTGGGGTGCTGTAAAGAGCCACATCTGCTGGGAGGAGCAGCCAGGACAGGTGACCCTAACAAAATATTCCATCCCATATATGTCATACTCAATATAAAGCTGAGAGATCATGAGGGCCAAGCTCTCTTCTTCAACGGACAGTGTCTGAGGAGGACTCTTTCTGTTCTGCCTTTGATCCAAATCCATGTGTTCCTGAATCCAGTTCCAGAATCCAGCTCCTGAATGCAGTTCCCATCTGCTGCTGAGTCCAGTGTGAGACTTCCCCAGTGCCTGGTCCACAGCATCAGTGGTGACAGTGACATGATTGCTATCCCAGGGCTGGGTTTGATATTGGCTTTGTATATATTTCATAAGTCTCATTAAAGCTGGTTTAGTTTTCTTTTCCAATCCCTAAGTCTCTCTCCCTTATTCCCTTTCTCTTCCCCTTCAGGAAGAGAGAGGTGTTAATAGCATCTGTCATTTGTCTGGTGGCCAGCCCAGCCCTAACCCTTGACAGAAATAAAGCTATTTTAGCTCCCTCAGAGCACCTGGCAGAATATTTGCGTGTTGAGAGAAGATTCACATGAAAGTATGTACTTTTCCTTTTGCTTCAGATAGATGAGAAAGCACCAAGCACGTAGTCTTCCTGGCAGTTGTGGAAATAGAAATTACTTGCCAAAACAGGTATTTTCACCAGAAGGCTAAGCCATTCTGTCTGATGGATCCTGCTGGAGGTGCTCCAGCAAATAAAAGGGCTGGAGTATTGCCCAGTACAGGTAGTAGAATAGCTTCTGTCACCTTGACATGAGAAGAAACTAAAAAAAAAAAAAAAACCAAAAAAACCCAACAAACCAAAAAACCACACACCAAACCCAACAAAAACAACTCCAAAAAAGCTTGCCTGTAGAAAAAGCAGCAAATCATGTCAGTCTGTGAGACAGGAGATCCCAGTTACATTAACATTTCATGTTTCACAAGTGCTTTGCAGACTTGTCAAGCTTGTCAGGATGAGACCTAGGCATTCCCATTCTCCACATCACCATTCCAGTTTCCATGGAAAGGACATGTACTCATGCACAGTCCAAATAGGTCTGCTGTGGATAATCCAAGTACAGATGGTGAGGCACTCAGCTTGCCATTTCTGAGTTCATTCCAGTCTTGGGTTTTTTTTCCTCTTGTGTTCAGAGACAAAAGGATTTTCAGTGAACAACAAAGGATCCTTCAGGAGTAACTGGTTATTTTCAGACACAGCTGTGTTCAGATTTCTCAAGTGAAACCAAGGAAGTGACTACAAAAACCAAAATGTGTTTTCATTAAGTTCTACATGAGGCTCTCAAAGCAGTCAGTAAACAGAGAAGGAAACACCCGAAGAGAAAGTGACCTATGTTCTGCTTTGGTTAGGTTTTAAACAATAAAGCCCTTGAGGGAAAACTTGAATTCAACTTGTGAATAGTTAGCCCTTTTGGTTAACAGGCAAGCCAGCATTCAGGAAGGGCTTGCAAGTAATCTTCGTTATTTATAGAAGCACATGGATACTGACTTCATCTATGGCTCACTCTCAGATGTCATCTATGCTACCTTAAATAACCAACAATTCTGGTCAAATATGTCTAAAACCACACTCAAGAGTAGGAGAAAAGGGACCCTTTTCACAGGCAGCTGATTTTATGAGGAGGTACATAACAGCCACTTCAACAATTTTTCTTTACCCTTAATGGGCTTCTTTTCTATCTCTCTTTATACTTGATCACTTGTAAACTGAAGACCTATGATTCAATGCTTTTAGTAGCTGAAAGGATATGAAGAATCTTCTCTTCTGATTCCCATTTTACATGTTAACTTCCCACAATTAATGCCTCTTTCTTCAGCTTGCTTTTAGCTTTCAAAGGCTGTTCCTGCATGGAATAAACACGTATGCTTTGCTATTTAATCCTACTGAATCTTTTCATGCTTCCCTGAATACTTTTTCATTTAGTGATACATCAGCTGGGTTGAATACAAACAGTCTCCATGCCCAGTGTAAGATCTTAGCTTTGAGATAGGTTCCTACTTTTCCTTTCAATAACCTAAAAGAAAAACAAAACTAAAAACACCCAACACAGAAACCTTTGTTCCTTATTTTGCAAGAAGTCTTTATGCCTGAACTGTAAGATAAAGCACCTGACTAACCACCCAAATACATACACATGCAGAAAAGAAAAAGGAGATGAAAAGTTCAGAGTAGAGATCACAGCTACCATTACTTTTGGTTACTCAAAATTTGCTTTTACTAATATTTTTAAAAGGCAGCACTTCTTCCCTCATGTTGGTCTCACGCTTAATAATTCCACAGAGAAGGCCCTTTCTTTGGAGGAGAAGGGAAAAACAACTGATGTATCAACATCAGTATGCATATTCAAATGAGGCATTTTAAAGTCCTCTGTTTGACTTAACCAGAAAGACCCTCACTAGATCCATCATCTCATTCTTCTGGTGATAGTCAACTCCTATGTATGTTATCCTTTCCAATCCATCCCCACCTATGTTCTCACACAAGAATCTCTGAAAAGAAGCAACCCTTGGTAAAAACAGAAGGCTAGTATATTGGCCACTGTTATCAGAATGTTTATTACTTTTATGAATTACCATTACAACAGGGAGAATCAACAAAACTGAGGTGTTAAACTCATGACTTCTCTTGGATTTTTACATCGCACCTTAACATAAATAAATAAATGTAGAGAGTAAAACTATTGAGACCCTCTTTATCTGTTAATTGGAAAGCCATGACTCTCTAAAATATTCCTGTATATCTGCCTTCCTTGTCAAGGCCTTCAAATGTGCTCAGAGAAGAGATAAATTAGAACACTTCACTGGAATTACTGCTCTCTGAGCAGAACAGGCATACTTCAGAAAGGAGGATTGGAAGTTTAAATTTCTTCAGCAGAACAAACGGCACTTATGATTAAATAAATGTTCAAGAAGAGTGTCAGAGAAGGAACAATAGTTGAAGGACAGATCTCACAGAATGCATGGAAAGCTTCCATTTTCATCAGTTTGAACAGAGAAAAGCCAGACAAATTAGCTTAAAATTTGACCTGCCTCAACAGCAACCACATCAAGGGAAAGTAAGGTAAAAGCCTCCTAATAGGAGAATTTGTTTTCTAAATGACATTTAAATTGCCTGCTGGGAAATGGCACCTAACCCACAGCAATTCCCAGAACAAGTTTTGGACTTGTTTGGAAGAACAAGTTTGAAAGAAGCCAAAAATGCACCAAAATCCTTGGCAACAGTAATGCTCATACATGAAACTGTTAGAGTGCTCAGCAGCATTCACACTCTTCAACTTACAGCAAACACTGAAACACTCATCTTGCTGATTCCTGTGCCATACAAGCAAAAACCCCTCATAGCTGTCACCAAAATTCATACAAGAATAGAATTATGAAAGAAGATGCTGAAGAGCAGCCCTGAGGAGGGTGTAATGAATCACTACTAAGCAGAGACACAGGCAACTGCTCCTCTTAGGAACAGCTGGGTAGAAGAGCTTACTTGCCAAAATCATGCCTTGACACCCAAACGAGGTGCTCAAGCACTGCCTAAGGCTCAAAGAACATAGGATGTTCAGGACCTGATCGCACAGCCTGGAAAGGAGGGGAAACTTGGAATGGCTTTGGCTGGTTTCCCTCCACTGCAGCAGGAAATTAATGCAACATACCACCACAAGAAGATAGGCAGTCATTTCAATGCAGACAACAGGACAGTGCTAATTTTTTCTTCTTTCTAGAGTTCTGATTTGTAGTTTAAGAAATCAGATGCACTCGTTTAAGGTATGCAAACTGTGATTGTCCAAATAAATGATGAGAAAGTAGTTAAGACGGCGCATTTATAAAATACTGTGCTACCAAGAGAGACCCAAATATAAAAATCAAAAGTGTTACTTACTGACAAAATTCAGTAAAAAAATATACTTGCAAAAGTTACAAAAGGAGTACTAGTTCCTAGCTTAGCCAGGCCAAGAGGGCTAAAGAAAGATAGAGTAACAGAAATGGTAAAGAGTAGACTTGGCGAATCTAGTAAACTTACACAAAACACATTTGCATAGGGTATTGTCCCCCGAGAAACACTGCGTAAGAAGTGGAGCTGCAGTCTGTAACAGATGAATGGCCTTCAAAAATTGTTTCTATGAGGCACAAAAGTGATAGGAAAGAATTTCTGCTTGGAAGGAAATAGCGTGGTTCAGTGTACATACAGAAGTCATCAATATCTTTTCCTGGAGATTAGCATAAATAATACCCTGACCTACAGTCTTAGCAGCTCTAAAACTATGGGAAAACAATTTGTAAATAACATCTTTCATCCCTTACTTGCAAGTGTTGTCAAGGAAAATGGAAGTGCTGTAAAGTGTTTTGAGGTCTTCTGTGATGAAAGTTGCTACATAAATAATGCATTTCCACAGTATTTGAGGAAAAGAGGATAACAGAAATGCTTCTTGCTCTTTGGTCTTTACAGCTATTGCATAAATGTGCAGAGTGTACAATTGAAAAGTATCTTCTAGAGTGACTATTTTTGCAGCTAATACATTGTACCGTGCAGAATACCTTTGTGCAATTCCTTCCTTATGTGCTAATGAAATCACTCCCCATTAGTAGCCTTCTATATATTAAAAGCCTATTGTTACATTAACATCTCAGGAATACTAAAGTATCAGTAAGGAACTGATGCCACACACTTAAATTTCTTCTATATTATCGGTGTTGCTCCAGGTGCATGTCTATAGTGTTCAGCCTCTGTGAATACCTATTCAAACTTTATTTGTTCTGGAGATGCTCTGTGTGTGTGCTGGGGATAGGTGAAGGCTTTGCACCTGCTTGTCTCCATTTATCACTGGTTTTGCTTTTGTAAAATTCAAGAGAATAATGCCATTGTCACAGTCAGGCCCTAGTAGTGCCGCAGGAAGTACAGATACAAAAAAATCACACTCTAAAAGGACACATAGCAGTAGTGGCATTATTTTTGCACACTGTCACTCTGAGTGACTATACATGACACAATTCTGTACTACCTTATAACATTAGAGCTGCTGTTCAACAGATCAACACCTGAACTCCCTGCAGGCAAATAAAGACACTAAAAACCCCAGCATTCAGCAATGTCTCTACCTATTTGGGATAACTTAAGAGGACTCCCCATTCAAGATACTCTTCATGGAAAAGCTTTTGGTACATGTCTAAGAATGCAAACATTAGTAGCCTGTATATAAACAAATATATAAGACAGGCTGGCTTCACTGACAAAAACCTGTGGCTCCCTTTGGCTTTTAAGGCATGCTGCAATCAGTTTTGATAAGCTACGTCTCCTCAAATCATACAGCTTCTATATTCATGCACACTCCATTCACATCTCTTATCACGCTTTGATGCCATAAGACCTTACAAATAGCAGTCACTCAAAATGCAGCAGTCTATTTTTAGTTTGTTTCGGGGTTTTTTTGTGGTTTTGTTTGTTTTTTTTTTAAAAAGTGTTTCGCATTATGTCTGTCTTTTAGAGTCTGAAATTTTTTCACATGCTCCAATTCTTAGATACATTAACAAGTCCTATTATCTTTTATTTTCTGCTTGTCATGTCTGAACTCACAAACGTTAGCCCAAATCAGAAAATCCAGCCATTACCCCACTATTTTAAAGCAAGAGTAACACAAAACAAAGGAAGGGTTTATGACAGAATTTCTCTCGCTCTATAAGGCTACACGCTACAATTTGTTCCCTCTGGCATTTAAAATACACATTTTTGATATCCAGCTATCAACTTTTATGTCTCCTGCTAATGGCACCAGTTACTTCCAGTCATACAAACATATTGTACTGATCCTACAATGACAATGAACCTAACAGGAACACAGGAGGTCAGTCCAAATGAAATGTGTAATTAGTAACTGGAAAAAAATATGCATAATAAAAACACCAGGAAAGGAATGGAACAGAAAGAAATTATCATGCTACTACAAAGAGTTCCAAAGTTCTGACCATTGCACATAAGAAATACATTTGTAGAAAGTATATAAAAAAAGTGAGAATCAATCAGATCTGCAACACTATATATGCAGAAAGAGTAAACAGACCAAGACAACTTTGTTTTTGAGGAAAAAAGAGAATGGGAGAGGTATGTGAAATCATGACTCATGAGAAACTGAACATTTCTCACTTCATGACAATTAAAAGGGGCCCCAATTAAATTATTAGACAACAAATTCTAAGGTAAAATGGAAACTTCCTTACACTCCACATGCACTGAATCATGTAACTGCCAAAGGATGCTGTGGAGGCTGAGAATACAAATCAGATCACCCAAACACATTCAGTGAGGACATAATGCCTCCTGCAATTCCATGTAATAGCGTAAACATTATGCTGACAGAAACTCCTAAACAATGCTGAGCACCAAACACTGGGAGATTGTATCAAAAGATGTTTATTCCATTTAATTTATGCATTACTTCTCTAACCATCCTTTCCTGGAATGTTGCCAGTGGTCTTACTTGAAGAGCATATTTATATTCTTACAAGCTACATCTATAATATGTCACACAGCTTTTCTGAATAAGAACAGGTTTTTCTCCATCCTATATAGTTTGAACAGGCATCTGACAGTCACTGTTCTACTGTGAACAACTATTTTTTAATTTAATAGCTATATTAAACCAAATCAATGCCATTTGTCATGTACCACAGGAAAAAATAAAAACAAAGTCTCCATATTTATTTCATTTAAAAACAACCAAACGTATATGACACTTGCCCTAATTATTCCTAAGAGCTTTTGCTAAACTTAAGACATCTTTCATTCCTCTTTCTGTGATACATTGTTTTGCCTCAAACAAGCACCTTGGGATGCTTGAAAATAGCAGTCTTTTTATTCTGATTGCCCTTTGAAATCTATATCTCAGTAAAAATGAGAATCACCACAACATCAAGAATTGTTCTTGATCCATTTGTGGATTTCTACTTTGACCAGGTCAGACCAAAATAAATAAATTAGTAAGTCTAATACAAATCTACAGAATTACAGACCAGAAATATTAGGCAGAACTTTAGAAATTATTTGAAAACAAATTTGAGAATCCAAGTCACTCATTGGATCAAACAAGGAAAACAGAATTAATTGAACGTAAATTTAGTGTAATCAGTTTAGAACTGACTTTTATTAGGAGAAGCTCTCGATCAAGGCTCAAGATCTGCTATTATTTATTTTCACTTGTTCTGAAGTGTGAAAGGCCTGAAGGAGTTCACATCAGCTGAGCTAAAGACTTCTGAGTGTAGAGAATCTGTGCACTTGTACTTTTGCAGTTCTTGGGATTGACCAGCTATCCAAATAGTAGCTGTCACTGTCACACAGCCCTTTGTACAGGATTCACTGACAACTTTCTCATCAAGCATCACAGTTTTGACTCTCCTATGAAGTTTAACTCTCTCCTACCTACATAAAAAAATCAAAAAGTTAAGAGATGCTGAACAGGGACCAGTTTAAGGCTGCTGCTGAAGTAATAATATCCTTTACCAATATGATCCACAGTATTTTAAGTGAGGTTTAACATGTACTATAAACAGTATCATGGAAGGACCATTAATAAGCATCAGTGCTATTTTAAAACAACAGGTGGTGAGATTGTTTCACCACAGTTATGTGCTCACCATATGTGTAAGTGGAAATTCTGTAGGAGGTAGAAGGCAAATGAGCGAATAGTTAGCAAATACATATATTATATAATAT
>JANHGN010002704.1:5831-20864 GCA_024605025.1 Megaceryle maxima
ATAACAGCAATTTCCTCTAGCCCTCAGTAAATTCATCAGGGAGAGAAAATGCTCTTGACACATACAGATTGCTCCTAGCATTTGGAAGCAAACCCAAGGAAGCGTCTTGCCTGTTCCTGAGCCATTCAGGTCCTCTAACCTTCAGCAATGGCAGATCAAAGACCATGAGAGAAATAGACTGCAGGTGCCAGTTAGGGCAGGTTTTGTCTTGTCACAGCACTCTGGGAAGAGGCATTTGTTAATGTCTGTTAATCTCATGGCACGCCAAGGGAGAAAGACAGAAAAAAAATTACCATAAATTCTTCCTTTTCCCAAGAAGCCCACACCCAGGCTCAGGGTGCATGAAGGCTTGCTGTCTGCCTCCAGAAGGGAGATCAGTATGGGAGGCTATGCCCACCCCAGGGTGGCAGGGAGGATCTGGGGTCACCCTGTGGGGTGATGGCTCTGTCATGAAACAGGGGATGAAGCAGCCACAGAAGCAGCATCACACTGGGAGGTGCAGCCTCATGGCAAAAGTGAAAGCAGTGATAGCTGAGACTATGAGAGCAAAGGTCTTCTGAAGAAAGCCCAAATCCATCTTGACTGCTGTCCTCTCCCACAGAAATGCTCTTGCCCTACAGTCAAGATGGAAGTGTAAAATTGTGGGGAAGAGGTAGCAGGAGTGGAGGTAACAGGGTGCTTAGCCAGATGCAGGGAGAAGGCAGGATTAGGCACAACTTGGGGTGCTCTAAGGGATGGCTTTGGCCAAAAGCCAGGTTTGCCCTGTCTTTCTTTTGAGGTGTAAATGGCATGCAAGCAGGCTCCTCTCAGTGGCTTCCCTGTGAAGATAAATAACCTGATCCCCCGCTTATTATCCCCCTGCTCTCCTCCCCTTCCCCCTGACTGACTTTGATTATTGTAACTTTACATGCGCTTTTAATTTGCGTGCAGGCAAGTACAAAGGCACAACCGGATATACCTGTTATTTGCCAATGACCCGAAAGAGTATAGTTTATGTTAAGCCTTGGGTTATGGTAAGGTTTGCACGCGATTCCTCAATATATATGCTGCAGGCAACTGATGGATGGAGGTGATGGAGGGTGGAGGAAAGTTTTAAAGTGACAGAACCTGATTTGGTTCACATTTAACCCACTAGTTATGTAAAGGCCTGTATTGCAATTTTGGGTAGAGCCCAAGGCTTGCCCTCTCTTCAGACAAGGAATGTATGATCATGTTATCTGGTCTATAGTTTGTTTATGGCTGCTTCTGCAACTGATCTCATGGAAGATTTATGAAAATTAGGCAAAGAGACTGGTAGGATATTTATACTTCCCTGTTTGTACATACTCTGGCACAGTAGGGAGAACATTGGAGGTGGAGGAAGAAGCTACAAATGAAGATGATTTGTGACGCCAGAGTCAGTGCTGAGCGTGTAGTGATGCAGCACTGCTGAAGTGTGGGGGCCTGTGATGGAGAGGGGAACCACCGTTTTGTTGCATGGGTCTCAGTCCCCTTGGAGAGATCTCTTTTGAGCTAGCCTCCCTTAGCAAGATTTAAAGAATAACCACCACTCATGGGTTGCCTGGTCCTGCAGGGGAGGAAGAGAAAGTAGTCTAGTCTACTAGTTACAGCAGAAGACTGCAAGGAGATGTGCCAAGCCTGCACACTGACTTGCTCACATTGAAAGTAACCACAGAGAAAGCCTATTGACAATTTAAAAAAATCTCATTTCAGTGTGATTCCACATCAAATTAGCTAGGTCTTCAAGCACAAAGGAAATGTTTTTATCTGCCAGACAAGTAAATTTGAGATCTGAAACTTGAGTGGTTTTATTTCTGGTATGCGTCTCAACCCAGTGTTAAAGGCTGCACCAAAGGAATTAATTAGACATTTTGTTTGGAGGTTCAGGAAATGGAAAGGATCATGTTCATTCTCAGCACCACCTCTTATCTCCAGGGGAGTGAAAAGAACATGAGTTACATGCAGTTTTATGGGA
The DNA here is from genome assembly GCA_024605025.1 of Megaceryle maxima. Classification (NCBI taxonomy): domain Eukaryota; kingdom Metazoa; phylum Chordata; class Aves; order Coraciiformes; family Cerylidae; genus Megaceryle; species Megaceryle maxima. Next base: position 7,807 of record JANHGN010002704.1, read on the forward strand.
CTTATGGGACAGACTTTGCTACTCACACTTCCCACAGAGACAGTGGGATAAGGTACCCAGAGTCAAGTACTAGTCTTACAAATGAGGGCATCATAAATTGATCAATAAATTAACAGAAAGCAAAATGGACCTATTGTTACAGGAGTGCTGTGTAAGTTTATGTTCTGGATATAAGCACATTTAATCTTTTCTATGCCTCAGATTCCCCATGAAATTGGGAGTGATAATGCATGTGGATCTGCCCAGAGTCCATTCCACTGTTCTCTAGCTTATTAAGATAGATCTTGTACAGGCTGCATCCAGGATAGGACTGTATTTTTACTCCTGTTTTTAAGTCAAACAAGCCAACATTGCCTTCCATCTTCGCAAGCCCACAGTACAGCAGGCAACCATGGTCCTCTTGTGAAAGGCATTTTTCTCAAGCAGCCCTGGAAAGATATGTCTTTGCTTTTCTTTTCTGTGTTCTGCTATTTCTTGCTGCCTGTTTGCTACACTCCAGTTATCTGCCTTTTTGAGGAACTGTTTTTATTTTAAAAACTCTTTTCTTTATTAGTTTGCTGTTTACCATCACATTTTTCAATGCTTTTGCATTTCTTCATTGTTATTCTTCCCCATTTGTCCTGATACTTTGGCTGAGTGTAGAAAACACATCTAATAGCATCTTCTCGGAGACTGTGAACTCTTAAACATACAATTGGTCTTTCTGTTGTCAGTATATTTCTAAAAGCTAAAATGCATGTACAGACTTGTTCTGATGAAGAAACGTTTCCATTTTGTTTAAAAATAAAAAACCAACCAAACAAACACATACCACTCACAGCTTGATTTTTACATAAGTTTAACAAAATGTTCTAATGTTGCTGTAAGTACTGATGCACAAAACAAACTCATTATGTGTTGCATGCTCAAAAACCCAAAAGAGTGTAAAACTGTCTGCTCCAACCCTGGAATAAAATATTCACAACAGCAAACACTGTTGTGACAGGGTTAAACAGTCAGGAAAGGGTTACAGGCTGCCTGCTTGTCACTGGATTCAGCAGGGGTTTAGATGAAGATGTGTGCCCTTTTTCTGGCATGGAAAGCCTGGGAGCCCCTGCAGCTGGCTTTGGATGAGGGAATAGCTTTGCTTTGTGTTACTTTATGAATTTGATGTTTAGATAATAAACTGTATCCCGGAGCAAAAGCTGAAGAAGACTTGGGTATTTCTCTGCCTTGACCTTTCCCTTTCCCCTGGGCAAGAAAGCCCACCAACATGCAGGCTGTGAAAGAGCACATGACAAGCATAGTAAAATATTTTCCCTTTCCTTTATTAAAGTAAACCCAGGTTATGTCATCAAAAGAGAATTGTAAGGAGGCAGGTATGAAGCAGCTGTAAAGAAGTAGCAGGCCCACGTTTAACTTGTACATGCAAGAGAAAGTCCTACTGAAGATAATGGGGGTTTGATGAAAGTAGAGTGATATAGGTTCATGATATCTATTAGATGTTCAGCAATTGCAAAGTTCGTGTCACAAAGCAGTGGCTGTATGAGCCATCAGTTTATATCTTCTGTCTACTGAAGATTTTGAATTCCTAGATAGGAAACCTGACATTAGAACAGGAGTACAAACCAGCAGCTGCAACCTTTGGCTGGATAAGGATGACAGAAACAGATCCTGAGTCTGAAGCAGTGCACATGTCAAATACAGTAGCAGTATCAATCTGCTGCAGTGCTATTTACTGTTGCTGTTTCTGTCATGAGCAGAGCTCTTCCTGCATGGCACTTGCTGCTGTTCAGGTAGAGTGGAGTGGGAAATCGTTTCCTGAAAAAGTGTGTAGTACAGATGTGAGAGAGGAGGCACATACAGATAATCTCTGTAAGTGTGATTAAGCAACTGTTTCAGCACACAAACAGCTTCACTGTTTACAGTGCACATGAAAAAAATCTTGTATTTTGTCATTTTTACATGGCAGATTTCTTAAAATGCTGAGAAAACAGAAATTTTGAGAAATGTTGATAAACTCAGCATTTGCTAAATTACCCCTTGACTTAAGCAGCATATTTTTCATCAGGAGAGATGATGGGCTATTTGTTGTGAGTCAGTATTTCCATACTGATTCGAACTTGGGAGGAAGGCTTTGTCGGGCTGCGAGTACAAGCTTAGTATCCCAAGTGATTTGGGTATACTGCAGGAAGACTGGACACCAACAAGATAAAGTAATAGAAGTACAGAGGGTTGGACACAAATAAGATTGGTTCACAGTATTTATCCAATAGTCAGTATTTTTGATGCTTGTGCCCCTAAGTGTCAGCCTTGCCTGAGAAGGCAGTCTTTGCACAAGCATAAGGGAGGCTGGTGTCGTGACAGATCACAAATTAAAAAGTGAGTGTGGGGATGTTGCAAAAGGCAGATGTCAGTCTGCAATGGATAAGAAGCAGAATAATATCAAAAACATGGGTGGTGCCTATAAGTCTCTTCCTGCCTTGATGAAGTCACAGCAGGGGAACTCTATTGAATTTGATTTAAGTGCTGTATTCAAGAAACATGTGGGCAGACATGTGGAGGGAGGTAAGAGCAGAACAGGAAGAACTATAGCAAGGCTTAAGAGATGGAAATGCTTTGGCTTGCTTAGGCTGATAAGGACTTCAGTATTTAGCTGGATGTCTTAAAAAGTAATGAGGACCAAGGCTTTTTTTCTAGCTCTAATGATATTTAGTCAAAATTAACCTCATCATTACACAGGATTTAAACTTTAGGAAAAGCTTTGTACCCAGACAACAGAGCGCTGGAAAAGGCTACCCGTTGGAGGTTTTGGCAAGTTAGAAAAACATCTCTCTGCCGTCACTGGCGTGTATGAGGTTTTACCTTGTTTTGATGGGGGTGAATGAGTTTGACTGTGGCCCATTTCAGGATTGTTTTCACCTGAGATGGCTTTGCAGAGCAGGGTTGCACTTTTGTGGACTTTTAGACAGCACTGCAGATGGAAGCAGACAGGGAGCTGCCTGCTCTGTGCAAGCCTGTGCACCTCTTCTCTTGCATGCATCTGAAGAGGACTCTTAGTCCTGGTAATGTCACTCATATCTGAGTACTTTTTCAATCCTATTAGTTGACAATCTTTTTTAGATTATTTTAGTGTGATTTTTCATGTTCTCACTGATATGCATTCCTCTGTTCTGATAATGATAAAAAATACAACCTCTTCATTCAACTTTTCTTTAAGCTCTCATTTCTTGGAAGCTAAAGAAGTAGGTGCAGCATGCACACACTTCTCCGGCCAGTCATCTCCCAACATGCCGAGCTGTAGGATCCATGGGTGCATGCTAATGTCACCTCAGTGCACTACCAGATCATCTGGCAAGGCAAACTTGTTCTGACACAGTTTTTATGCTTTATGCCGGATATGTAAGGAGAGATGACACCCATAAGAGCAGTATAAAAAAAAATTCTATCTACTCTGGCATAAATTCTTCATAAGTGACCATATCTTTTCAGAGTGCAGAACTAATCTGAAATGACAGCAAGGTTGTAGCAGTGTTAATTAGCCCAGGTATTTTAGATCTATATTTCAAATACAATCATCTTGTCGAGTTGTATTGTTGAGTTGTAGCCTGATATGTTCTATATGGTGCATAATACTTACTCTTCTAGGGTCTTATGACCAAGGTCATATGAAATTATTATTTCAACAGGTAAGTACATGGATTCTGTTTACTAAGCCTGCATCAGGCATTTTAAAATGGGTTGTTTACTGTGGTTTTACTGTACCCCTCCTTGAAATGTTTTGCTCTACAGCATCCTTGTTACATATTATGGGATGAATTTTGAGTGGGCTCTTCACTATTCGGTCTTGATTTAAGATCTAGGCAACTGTCCAAATTATACAGCAAAACAGTTTGTAATCTGGAATAAGTTTCTCTGTCAATCAATTGTATTAAGCTATAGAGGAACAATCTAAGTGTAAATAGTTGCTTACCTCTAAATTCCAGACAGCATCTGAAATAGATCACCTGGGGACACAGAGGTATTTGCATAAATGTACACATATCATAGTGATAATAATGTGAATAACGTTTTTTTTTTGTGAGGCAATCACAGACCCTTTTGCAATCACTCCTAAGCATAGCAGTACAGCACACTTGTGAGTGAGTAATTATTAAAATTCCATTTTAGAGAGGAAAACACTGAAACAACATGATTAGGGACTTTCCAGAGGCCATCCCTGACATTTTTTACTTGCTTGGCAGTAAAATCAAAATTAATTACTTCTGTTCCTGTACTTTATATACAGATTAATTTTCCTTTTTTATACTTGTGCCTGGCACTACCTGTTACACCTAATATCTTCTTACATGCAAGCAGGCCCTTGCTAAGTGTTCCCACTGATATATAACTTTTGACAGATATTTTCCATCTTACTAAGAAAACATTAGAAAAAACCAAGCTTCTTCTACACCAGGAGAAATAAATACATGCTCCCACTTCTGCTGTTTTCCAAAGTTTGTTTTGACAAGCCAGACCTGTATTAAAATCAGCTAGGCACACACTTCCATCTTACTGCAAAGTGATGAAACTGGCTGATGACTCCAGCTCACCCTACTTGAAACATTTTCCTGGCACCTCTTATAAACTCTTCTGGGTGATCTAGGAAGAAAACACAGATTTAAAACACCAAACACGGTAGAAAAATACTTGTGGCAAAAATCAGTCAACTCCACATGTGGTCAGGGAGTGCATCGTCTCTTACATTGCTTAGGTATCACCTGGGACAAACAACTCCAGCTCCGCTTGTGTATGTAGAACAAAAAGATTTTTTTTTTTTCTAAGATAAATCTTGTGGCACACACCCCCAGGACTGGTATTTGTATTATCTAGTGACTTTCTTTTATATTATGTGTGCTGCAGCAAAGTCTTGTGAGGTAATAAAAAAGGTTGAACAAATGCAGTATGAAGAAATTATAATAGTTAAATATGTGGATGTGTAGCCACCTTTGAATTTCATTGCTTTTATTAATTATCATAGCAGAATTGTGATATTTAAGAGTGTTTCCTGTTCCCATGGGAATAATGCAGGGATTTACGTGTCCCCAGGAGCAGCTTTTTCTACTTTAGTAGGAGCCATTTTTATGATCTGCTTGGAAAACACTTTCATTATTTTTGACTTCTCCTCATCTCCCAGGTAGTCTGTTTTGATGCTCTAAAGACTAAATCAGGGTGTGAGTATTTGGGTGGAAGTACACAGGTAGGACCATCTTCATCCAAGTTATCTTTCATTTTTTTCCTTCAGTACCAGTCTGTGTCATGTCTTCAGCAACTACCTCTGGTGACTGTGGAACAAAGACATTTCAGTGGCCTATATTTTGTCATTTAAAATATCTGCTCTGTTTTGTACATAAATCAGAAAGAGGGCAATTATGAAAACCGGGCAGATGTGCAAGACCCTAATGCAGAAACTGATTCCTATTAGGATAAATCTTCCCTCTGAAGCTGATAGAAGTGCCATTGCTTTGTGACCATGACACATTTTTCTGCTCATAGCTGATGTAGAGGACTCATTTAATTACCACACCCAGTTATCAGATACTTTTCCCTATTAGCCACATGAAATGTGGGATTTCTATGGTATTTGGTGCCAAGGCACCTCTATATCCCAGTAAGTTTCTTCATGTGTTTGGTCCCCACAAATGTTCTCTGGTTTAGCGCGTTCAATAGCACTTCTCTTGATTTGGACCTTCTTCTGGGAAGATGCAAGGATTCAGGATAAAACTGTGTGTTGACAGTAGACCAGTTTTTCTATGGTGTTAGTGGCCAAATCCTTTATTTTGGCTAAAATTGTCTTCTATGATAAGGCTGGTGCCTTCTAGCATGAAAAGCATACACTGTGATGAGAAAACCAGCTTGAAAAGATTGTGGATGAGAATGAAGACAAAAATCATTGGTAAAGAATGTTACAGTAAAAAAAAACCAACACAAAAAACTTGGCTATGCTGTAGAAAGTTGAAAAGATTAAAAAGTGAGATGTGTAATTTTTTTTCTTCTAGCTACATGCAGCATGTGTTTCCCATGTCTCATATTACAAGCAAATGTGAACTGAGGGTTTATGGTAATACCACCAAGGAAGTATGATATCATCTCCCCCACAGGTGGTAAGTCAGTTTTCCAAGGTGTATTTTCACGGAGCGTTTCAGAGCACTAGCACACACATGAGAGACTTAAGCAATATCTGTAATTATGGAAGAGTTTGTGGAATAAACATTGTCTAGCCAGGTATGAGTTGTAAAACACCTAATGGCATAATGTGTGATGTCATTCATATTATCTTGATAAATACTTGTTAAGGCATGCATTTGATTGAAGTTAAATGAAGCTGATAATGTGATTTATAAATGCACCGCACATAGATCTTATGTAATAAGACTAGTTGTTAATAAGATAAAAAGCCTGATAGTGCAGAAGCAAATTTGCTAATATTTTGACAGCTATAAGTCTGTATTTCAGGATGCTGGTCTTTTTTTTTTAATCTAAGTTGTAAACCACAAACATAATAAATTGTACAAGATTACTATCTTGTGACAAAAGTGACAAAATTGAGCATCAATCTCATGCCCAGCTTGACACATTTATTTTCCTTTTGGATCATCAGGGAACTAGATAACCAAAGATTCTTAATATTATTGAAGTATTATTGTCCCTTTATATTGTTTATGTTTATTGAAACAATTTTATGCTGTTAAACAGGCTGGAAATGGCTCTTGCCCACTAAGTCTTTTTGCTGTTTGTTATCTTTTACATTGGAAGCACAGATACAAAATATATGCTTAGAAGGTGTGAAATGGAGTAAAACTGGCCCTTTGTATGTCACTTTATCTCCAGTACAGATTCACAGCTGTCTTTCTCTAGGACCTGGGATATTTTGGTCAGAAAATGGTCTGTGTCCTATTGCCATTGCAGCACTGGCCTCTCACTTTGTTTTTCATTGTTGTTTTTTTCAGTCTGATACCATTCAAGTGTCTTAGCAGATGTGCTTGACCACCTACAGCCTTTTTGGACTGTTTTCCTTCCTGGCTTTTCAAGCTCAGCTATTCATGAAATCTAAAATATGTGTTGATCTTCGAAGCTTTTCCAACTTTCCTTAATGCAGCAATTATTTAAAAGAAGTAGGCAGCAGTTCTGCAAAATATTTGTCCACATTTCTCTTGGATGCTTTCCTTTAATAAGCGAATGAGAAGAGCATCTGGTTTTAGCTGGTTTCCCAGAGAGGCAAAGGCAAGCGCAGTACTTGCTGCTTGTGTGTGTCCTAACATCCTGTGTATCCTCATGTCCCACAGACAGCTTTTGCACCCACTGGCTGCTGTGGACTAGAGGGGCAGAGGTCCATGGACTTTCCTATAAACTTCAGTGGAACTGTGCAGAAGAGAGCTGTATCATCAGAGGTTTGCTGAAAGGCAGGTTTCATCACAAGCTTATCCCTTAACAGACAATTCAACCACAAGAGACAAATCCACAGGGGCAAGTTCATTAGTTTCACTGCTCACACCAGTCCTTGTAGGACTAATGAAAGTGTGCACAGTTAGTATCTCACATCTCTTGAGCAGGAGTAAGGCAGTGCTTTTGTGGGTGCTAAAGTCTTTAATCTCATGAAAGACCTTATCAAAGCATATGACTCCTGTCTTCCACACCAGTCTCTCAATGAATTAGTTTTCTGGTTAGTTTATGCATTATGGAGCCCCACAGGGCTTAATACTGCACCTACTTTTTATGCATATGTGTTGTTTCTCAGTCCAGCTGTCCACTAAAGAGCTATGAGGCATTGCTACATCGAGCATTCTTGAGCACGCCTTTCCTGGTGTGTCATGTGTCATGTTCTTCTCTTTCATGCTGTGCTGGAGAGAGAACATTAGTAACATGAGTTTTTGATCAAAAAACAATACTGGGCAAAACCAAAATAATATTTTTCCAATTTTATTGTTTATGTGACAGCCTTTTCAGCTTGTATTTATAATCTCTTTTAAATCTGTGGAACTGTTACATTGCTGATATTTCTTTTCCTCCTTCTCATCTTCAAGGGGAAGTCTCTGTCAGTCTTTAGACGTGGCTTTTCCCAGTGGCAGCGTCAGGCCCAATTGGATCCCCAGAAGGCTAAGGATGGCAGGTTTACCTCTGTCCCCATCCCCTTCCAGTATGGGGCTGCATCAATGCTGCTGAGGCACCCAGTGCCAGAGGGGACTGGTCTGGGGAATGACAGGGCACACAGTGAGTACATGCCTGCCTCAGCATGCCAGTAAAAGTTGGTGTTGCATAAGACTTTGGGCAGTGAGTGCACCTCACAGCAGTGTGGGGGCAGGCTGCTTTCTAGGATCATTTGAGCCTTTTCTAAGCTATTTAGTCAGCATATTTTGGACACCATGATTATACATACTCAGGACTTGAGCCATTGGCTGGATTTCCAAAGCAGGTGGTTTACATGAAGTCTGTTGCAGTCACCATAGTCTTTTTTTTCCTCATGGCCTCAGACTAGTCAATCCCAACTCATATTTTTTACAGTTGATACAACTTGCTTCTTTCTGGGGCAGCAACAAACACATCTACAGTTATTAGAGAGAGATTTGCTGCTGGAACTGCTTCTCTCTGTCTTTTTGACCACTAAGTGTGGTAAAGTCAGTAAGGAGCCAGACTGATACACATTCAGTTCATCTGCATTTCCTCATGAGAAAACTCTCAATTTCTGCCCATACTCCCTTATTACAACTTCAGAAGTAGCAGAATTGTTTCTGATTTCAGATTAATATTTTGGGGTTTGCATTATAAAAAAACACGAGACATCCCAAAGTCACTCTTGTTGCTCAAAGGGATGAAGTGACTGTGAGGAAAATTAAAATAGCCTGAGCTGTGGAGAATCCAAGTATTTAGGTTTTTGTATTTTGTGACTCTTTAAAAATTACGTGCATTACACGAACAAGACATTTGGGTCTGCTTTGCTGCTAAGGTTTTTGAGATGAGGACTCTCACTTGCAGTGTGCCATGTAGTACAACCCATTCATAGTAGTTTTCAGTTCTTTGGTAATTTCCTATCTGTAATATAGGAAATGAGATTTTTCTCTGAAAAGTACAAAGCAAAAAATTACATTTAAAATCTAAGTCTCTGCTTTCAGAAGAACAAAGCTTGTATTCCTCTTAGACCAGCATTTCAGTGTAATCACTATTCCTTTTAGGAAGATGGATTTGAAATGGTAACACTGAAGCCTAACAATAACTAAATAAATGTGTTTGAAAGATAATAATTTGCACAACTCTGCAACACTTGCCGTCAGCAATGCTTTAGAAGATGAATGAAGTTTCTAACTTGAAAGGAAAGAAGGCAGTGGTGGATTTAGAAGTGTCTTAAGGTGACTAAATGAATTACTCATGTTTCATCCACTGACATGTGAGGTGGTATCTGCTTTTATTTAGTGACTGACAGCACAGAGACAGATTCACCTAGGAAAGCACCTGATAGTCTAATTTACTTACTGCCTTCCTCAACCTGAGAAACATGAAGTCTACAAAGAAATTATTTTCTAATGATGCCTCAGGCTGATGCATTAAAAAACCCATTGCTTTCTCTGGAACATGCTTGGTCCAGCAGTTTGATCTCTGTGTCTTCAGATATTTGTCACTAGGCACTATGTGTTGGTCCCTTTCTCACTCTAGAGGTAGCAAAGCTTTTCCAGTTTCCCCTCCTAGGACAGGAAGAATAGAAAAAGGCTGCTCTTGCCCCCTCCAGTGAATCCAGGCTTCCACAGAGAGTGAAATGATTGGAGCTTTTTTATTTCAGAGGGCATAAGCAAAAGGTAATGTGTAAAATGGGACAACACAGTAAAGCATTTATAGCAGTTAGATATAGCAGTTGCTTTTATTACCTTTTGCACAACACAGGAGCAAGGGGACAGGCAGAGATTAAATATGAGAAAATTCCAAATAGATTAAGGAAATGCATTTTATGTAATGTACAGCTGGAGTCTGAGACTCATTGCCAAGAAATAGCAACTAGACTCAGGAGTCAGCAAGACCGGGAAGAGAAGTGAATACTTCTGTGAGTAGTGTGAATGTTCAGAGGTACTTTGAAAAGGCTTGAAAACAGGTTTAGAAGGGATGTAAAACCTGAGATAGTTGTGAAATTTGCACAAATCAACCCTTTCAGTATTAAACTTAAAACTTCCATACTCTTCATCATTTGATCTTTTGAGCCTGTAGGTAAACATACCTGTCAAACTTCACTGGTGTTAAGCAGCATAATAATTTACTTGTGTATGGTGTGCTGCAGTTTCATGGGCAACATTTTGTCAGTGTCCTGTTTGGGTTTTCCCCAATCTTTGGGTTTTCACTGTCATCTCCTTGAGAAAAGAATTCAGCCTCTCCTTTTTCACCAAGATTTTAGATAGGTGGGAGAGCCTGTTTCCCTGGTGGAAATGTTTGTTTGGTGGATTTATTTGAGCAAGTCTTGAATACTTAACATATCAAGTAAGTTTCAAACCAAGTAGGATTTTTGTGGCTGGTCATTACTGGTATGTATGCTAGTTGGTCACCTCCAGCTCTAAGTGTCCCTGCTCCAAAAAAGGAGGATTTTGGTACTTACTAGATCATTTCAGAAGAGGAGATTTAATGATATGTTATTTCATTCCTGTAAAAATGTCAGTGACATTCTTCCTCTCTATTTTTCTCCCTCTGGGCAATTGCATGGTCACTGCTTGTTCCTTCCCTCCACTTTTCATCTGCTCAGGGCATGCTTTTTTTGAATGCAGGAGTTGTGTCAAGAAGGAATCTACAGATAAGGAAAGGTGAAGTTCTTGTTGTAGGAGAGGAAGGACCTGGCTGTTGTCCCTATGCCTCTCTGTTAAGACCAGAGGGCAGAGTCAAGAGATGTAGACCTGCAGTTGTGTCATCTGTGTCACCCACGTTGTAAAATCTAGACCCACAAGCCAGAAAATAAGATGAAAGCTTGCTTTGTCACGTGGGAAAAAGATTCTTAGCAAAACACAGTGAAGCATTTCAGACTGTCTTCTTATTCATTCTTACATCTGTTTTATTTCATTCTAGCATCAGCCATCAAACAAAATATTTGAAGTTTTTAAGAAGCGCAGTTATTTTTTGCTTTGTAAATAAGAGACTAACTTATTCAACTGTAGCTGTCTTTGAGATCTGGTTTTTGATTCAATGGAAAAGTGATGACAGGTGTTGTCATGCTGAAATTAATTCTTTCACCATAACTGTCCAGGCTCTTGAATGATTTATTCTGTGTAAAGTATTTGCCAGAAATGAAATCTACTTAACCTGTCTAAACAACAAGGGAAAATTATTAAACTAAACTTTTCACGCCACCTGCCTGGTCAATGTGGGATGGAAAGTGGCACCCTCACCGTTACAGCGAGCGGTGCACAGGCTATTAAACTGATACTGGACAAGGTCTTGTAATGGGGGATTTTCTCAGTGAGAAGAATGCCAGTGTTTATTTTAGGCCAGCACCAAACCCATAGAATCATAGAATTATGGAATCATTTAGGTAGGAAATTACCTTTAAGATCATCAAGTCCAACTGCTAACCTAGCACTGGCAAGTCTAGCACTAAATCATGTTCCTAAGCACCACATCTACACATCTTTTTAATACCTGCAGAGATGGTAACTCAAACACTTCCCTGGGCAGCCTGATCCAATGCTTGACAACCCTTCTGGTGAAGAATTTTTTCCTAATACCCAAACTAAATCTCCCCCAGCACAACCTGAGGACATTTCTTCTTGTCCTATCACTTATTACATGGGAAAAGAAACTGATTCCTGCCTCACTATGACTTTCTTTCAGGTAGTTCTAGAGAGTGATAAGGTCTCCCTTGAGCCACCTTTTCTCCAGGCTAAACAACTGCAGTTCCCTCAGCTGTTCCTCATAAGACTTGTTCTCTGGACCCTTCACCAGCTTTGTTGCCCTTTGGACATGCTCCAGCACCTCATTGTGCTTTTTGCAGTAAGGGGCCCAAAACTGAACCCAGTTCAGTCTCCCCAGTGCCAAGTCCAGGGGGACAATCTGTGGTCTAGTCCTGCTGGCCACACTATTTCTGATACAGTCCAGGATGCTGTTGGCCTTCTTGGCCACCTGGGCACACTGCTGGTTCATGTTCAGACAGCTGGTGACAAACACCCCCAGGTCCTTTTTGCCGGGTAGCTTTCCAGCCACTCTTCCCCAGGCCTGTAGTGTTTCATGGGGTTGTTGTGACTGAAGTGCAGAATCTGGCACTTGGCCTTGTTGAACCACATATCATTGGCCTTGGCCCACTGATCCAGCCTGTCCAGATCCTTCTGCAGAGTCTCCCTACCCTCCAGCAGAGAAATGCTTCATCTAGTTTAGTGTCTTGATGAGGGTGCCCTCGATCCCCTTGTCCAGATCATTGATAAAGACATTAAACAGAACTGGCCCCAACACTGAGCCCTGGGCAACACCACGTGTGACTGGCCACCATCTGGATTTAACTCCATTCACCATCGCTCTTCAGACCTGGCCATCCCACCACTTTGTTACCCAGCGAAGAGTACACTTGTCCAAGCCATGAGCAGCCAGTTTCTCCATCAAATTGCTGTGGAAAATGTTGTCAAAGGCTTTACTAAAGTCTAGGTAGACAATATCCACAGCACTTGTGGATCCATTATTGTTCCTGTTCTTATTGTTGTCAGGTTTTGCTGCATTAGAACAGATTAATAACAAAGCCTTTGTTCCCCATATCCATTACTTTGTTCTCATGAGAAGAAACCCATGTCTGCCTGTCATAATAAACTGATGTACCAAATTCATAGAATCATAGAAATGTCTGGGTTGTAAGGGACCTCTAGAGGTCATCTAGTCCAACCCCCCTGCTGAGAGCAGGGACATCTTCAATTAGAACAGGTTGCTCAGAGCATCGTCAAACCTCACCTTGAATGTCTCCAGGGATGGGGCCTCAACCTCCCTGGGCAGCTTATTTCAGTGTTCTCCAACCCTCATGGTAAAGAACTTCTTCCTTACATCCAATCTAAATCCACTCTTTTCTAATTTAAAACCATTACCCCTCATCCTTT